>LUCH01005315.1:32997-43357 GCA_013368495.1 Paragonimus heterotremus | reverse complement strand
TGTTGTCGAAAGTCCAACATGGACGTCAAATGCAAGATATGCTTTTTGTTTTGTCTCCAGGAGTTTAGCCATAACAGTGTGATAATTCAGCAGAAGTTGTGTACAACTCTATCTGAGTCTCGTCAGCACCACCCAGGCCGGAGAAACTGTCTCAAGACGCACGAATAAGCGGCAGATTGTAGTCCAAACATTTATTTACCAGACCATGATGCAGCGATCACCGGAGTTGCAGGAAGTTATGTGAATTAGTTTCCTTGGCTGTTAGGCTAACTTTCATTTCACAGCCGTTTTGTGATTGGCATGCTAACATTCATCAGTGTAACAGCCATGGGAAGTAGTTGTAATGCAGAAATATTGCAATAAAGTGTGTCAAGATAACTAGTCAAGACCAAGTTGTTTCTGTCCAATAGTTGACATGTTTCTTATGAGATCACTGGTTGTTAGGCCAGCTATGGTTCCTTATCACTGTGAACATCACACAACTATTGTGCAACCAAAATGACACACACCCATTGTTAGTTAATTGCCCACGTGTAATCATTCTTCAACCAACTGGCTACGTTTCGTAAACATGTTTAAATTGGTGACCCAGTCAAAGTAATCTGTTGTAATAACTGTGTCCTGAACTATGGTCTCTGACCTCCTATGCTCCTATTATTTATTTGACCTACTATTGCACCATATTTAAAAAGTTGAAATGGGTTTAGTGGTTTGTTTACTGTTTTCATAATGGCTTATCAAATAAAACTTACTATGAAGCATTGAGTCAGGGAGCAGTGAACCTTGTCGTTCGTCTTTCTAGAGAATGTGTAAGTTTTATTAAATGTGAAACGACTCAGGCCTTGAACGTGTAAGTTTCTGGAAAGTAGGAAGTCGGCCACAAGTCTAATACACCATCATAAGAACACTTTTTGGGATGTACTTTTCGTAAGTATGTTGCTTATACTCCTGCTACTCCCTACAAACACAATCGATCGCCTAAGGGCTGCCCGAATAACTGCAATTGTTAAGAAAACTCCAATAAATCATACGTGTTTTACTTTTCGTTACACCTCTGTAGCCATTCAGAAGAACCATTTTTTCTATAGGGACTTACACCGTCAGTGAAACCCATTATTGGTCACGTATATGTTCTAGAGGGGCATAATATACAGTTATCTAGCTTGCTCGGACAAAAGATGTAAGTCCACCCATCTGTGTCAGATGGCCAAATCCTCTTGTACTGTTGGACTGACTGATAGCAGTGAATTCAGCTTGGTCACAGTAAGAATAGTTTCATGAAGTTCCAGGTTTCTAAGGCAAGTTCTCGAATGTTCTGCCAAGGTAACTCACTAACCAGATGATATCAATGGTCAACAAACTAACTACTTCGTGATTGAAGCAAAAAAACGCATAAAGAACGTAAAATTGTTTCATTTTTCAATTTGGTCAAAATAAGAAAATCGAATCTATTGAAAAATCCACTTTTACACCTTATCGTAGGAGATTTTGTTTACAACTGACGCCGTTTTTGAGAATAAATTTGCAACAGACCTGAGTTAAACAAACTACTGAAGTTTACCTTCTTTGTTTTTTAACGGCCTGTAGAGTTGTAAATCAAAACGTGTTTTTTTTAATTTCATTTGTAGTTGGTGAGTCAAACTATGTTTTTGCTGCACAGGTGACTCACTGCTGTTTAGTGCTAAACAGTTTACAATAAACAATACTTTGAATGTAGTTGTTGACAAGCTACCTATTCCAAATTTTAGAACTGCTCAGTTTTGTGCCACTAGTCGAAATCTGTCACCAGTCATTGGAAACTAAAATGAGTAGGCTTTCCAGAATGAATCCAATACACTTTGTTTGTTCCTTGTTCGACGTCAAATTTGCCGCAAAAATGCATTCACCAAAAGCCATTAAACTATAATCTGAACAATAGATTTACGGTATCAGTGTAAATCACCATGACTGATAGTACGGATATCATTTATACAAAAACTTTACCTCAAATTAAATGGTTATACACGAGTCGACCGATGGATTATCAGTCGCAGCTGTTATCATACCATTCTAACATTTGATACTATATTGCTTATTCATGACCGATGGTCAGTTTTAGAAGCATGGACGACTCGACTGATCGCATCTGAATCCGAAGTATCTTTTGAACCACTTGATTTCCTTCATAAATTTGAACATAACGATGAGAAGACTGACACTGACATTTCATGTTTCCTTTACAGTACCCAAGAAGCACAAACAGACTAACGCAGTGTAGGTGAGTAAATAACATGGCAAATATGGTGGAGGACACAGAGCTAAACAATTAGGTCCACGGAGGTCAAGAATACACTGAATTAAAGCGGCTTATTGCGACCACCTCAACGAAAAACAGGAAACGTTAATTGGTCCGACGGCTTATAATTTTGAACGTCAATTCCGGAGTAACCGTAAAAGTATCTACAAATAGTAAGAAAACATTCTTTCGCAGTTTACAGGTGACTGCCTAACTGGCATAGCAGGTTGTGGTGTTTCACCGCTTATCCAAATCCCTACACAACGCAAGATTCAACAGGGGGGCAATCCAAACGTTGCGTTAAAGATGCTAAATCAGGACTGGACGTTACATTTTCCGTTATTCGCTGATATCTTTATTCTCTACTGCACCAATGAACCCACGGTTTGTGACTTTGTATGTGCCAATACGATCAGCCAATGACATACTGAGATTTGTTTAATATTGTTGTACATCTACAAATTCGACTTCTTGTCTCATTAATAAGAGCTGCTTACTGCAACCAGTACTAGGTCTTCTCCTTATTACTTCCGTGGGAGGTTTGAATTCGAGTACGATTTTTAGGGCTATTTGAAGTCCCTAATTCCAAGTGGTAAACAGGTGTTTAGTCGTTATGTCACTTCATTGAATGTTTTCGGGGTTGGTGTGAACACGAAGATGTCTTCCACATAACGTTTGTATAAAAGCAATGTCAAAATTTCATCAGCAAATCATTCTTCCATCTTCAGTATGAAAAAATTCCGTCAGCGCTGGTACCAACGGGTCCTGAAGGCGACTCCGTTCATTTGCCAATAAGGTCTACTCTGAGCGTGAAATCTGATGGTCCCGATATATAGTAATAGAAGTACTTTCAGCAAATCCGTGAGAAGTTTTACAGGGTAACCTAAATTCTTGATCAGAAGGCATATAAATTCTAACGTTTCGTGCAATGAAACAGTCGTAAACAATGACTGGACGTTCACTGTACACACGAAGTTGTCTGATAGGTTGATTTTATGAAGATCTTTCGTGAACTAAAACAAGCGTTTGACAACAGTTGTTCGAATTCCGTTCCAAAAGCTTCAGAGTTTGTACTGACAGCCCTTTTAGGATGTGTTATGGGGACACTACTCACAGATAAAATCAGTTTAGGTGATATTGCATGTGCGCACTTCGGGATCACAGATTTCGCATTCCCATAACACTGTAATTGGCCCATTTGGAAAACAACAAGCAATAGACTCGAGTTCCGCTTTCATTAGAGCTGGTCAGTAGTACAGTATATCCTCCCCACTGCCGGCACTTGAACTCCGACCACGCCGTTCATGAGTAGGCAACCGTGTTGATCACTGTGCCATTGACCTCACATTAGGCACGACCGACTTATCTGATGTGAACGCTGAAACACTTTCGCTTGTGTGTAATGATCAGGTTGCCCGGTCGCCTCGAGAGGAGACATAGTTACTGCCTTTTAACTTCAATCGATGAACCCTCGACCAGGAATCTCTTCAAGTTGAAGTCACAGAAATCACTGACTTGTTGAACAGTATTTGATTATTCATGAGTAGCAGAGGATGTTGGTTTTCATATAGACTGAACATCACCCACGATCTTAGATGGAACCCCGACCACGCTTTCATGAGGCAACCGTGTTTACCACTGCGCCACTGACCTCAAATTGGACACGACTGAAATATCATCACAAATGGACGCTCAACCACTCTCGCTTGTATGTAATGATCAGGTTGTCTGATCGACTTCAGAGTGTGGAGATGCAGTAATTTTCCTTTAAACTCCAGTCGATGACCCCGTGATTTTGACTTACTAGACAGGTCAAAATCTCCGATCTCATTAAACCGGCCGTTTCAAAGACAGCTCTAATGAGAGCGAAACTCGAGTTCAGTGCTTATTTTCGAAACAGACCGGCTGCAGAGTCAACCGAAAATCAACCATATCCTCGACTACTCATCAGTACCCTAATTTACTGTTCCACCGTAAACCCTTTCGAGATACAAGAAAAATATGAAACATTCTTTTCCCGTTAAGAATTTGAACAAAAGAGACAGTAGGCTGATATTGCATGATTTATGTCCGGACAGATTTCGCTGCATTCTTACTAGTGCATACTGTAGATCATATATCGTATATCAGTATGAGAAAGCGAACAAGATACCACAGAAGGTTAATTGTCAGAGTGCACAATCATTGTCATTACCAAGGTAGTGACAACCCTACAAACAGTTGTTTCTGAACGCACAACACGGGTTTGAACTTTCGGATTGCAACAGCGTCAGCATAGCGCCTTGTTCGCCTGTGTGACGTTGAGTAGATTACGTGAAATGCCGTTGTGGGATCGCATTGGTGTTGCGTCATTAGAATATGACGTGCAATGGATGATGCAGGCTCTCTGTTTCTGTGCCCCACTGTGACGTCATGTGCTTGCGTGACCTGTTTCTTGACCCACTTTGGGATGTGCTCCATGACCCTGGTTCTCAACTGGCGCTCAGTCCTCCCTATGTAGGATGCTCCGCATTTACATCGATATTCAAAGATAACGTTGGATTTGGCTGACTCGGGCATCGGTTGTTTTACACAGGGAGTTGGAATCCGGAGTGTTCTGAACAGAATCACTGGGACCACTGCATTGTATGTTCCCGCGATAGAACTAACCAAACGACATTGAATAAGTTGACACACATCATCACCCTTAAAGGGAAGACGGAGAAATACCGGTTTTTTGGACACTGTGTCGGGTCGAATTCCTATATCAATGGTTTGCTTAAATCTTGTAATGAACGGTTTGGGGTGACCGTTTAGTTGTAGCGTGGTCTCTAACATGGCTGTCTCTTCTTGTATATTATCTTCAGTACAAATACGTCTGGCCCGATCAAACAAAGTACGCACCAAACTCTGTTTATAAGATCGGGGAATAAAGCTTTCGAAATGCAGGTACTGACCTGTCCATGTGCTCTTGCGATGGACGCTTCTTTGAATTGAACCATCTGCGTTTCTTCTAATGCATATATCCAGGAATGGTAGACTGTTTTGATTTTCGCCTTCCATATTGAAATGCATGTTTGGGTGCGAAGAATTCATCCGATCAAGCAGGAATTCGATACATCCGTCTAGTGAAACGTTCGTGAACAGCGACTACACATCAAGTGAGCATAAATACTTATCCCGAATATTCATTGTCTCAAGTAAGCTAGCAAGTTCGAAACTATCTTTCAAGCAGAACTGAGTAATCCGGTATCGAATAGGCTTCAGAAGTTTCGCGAGCCATTTAGCTACTTTGTGTTGTGGCGAATTAGACATAGACAAAAATAGGCCTGAGCGGAAATCCAGGTTTGTGAATTTTCGGGAGTCCATATAGCTGTGGAACCTGCGTTCCAATTGACTTTAGAGATTTGAAGGCTGTTTCATTGATGAAGTTACCTTCAAGTAATACTTTTAGTTCTCTATTGATCCTCTGCTCGACGTCTACCGGGTTGTCTGGTCTTTCTTCCTTTTTGAATCTGAGGGGATCATTCAGGATAGGTTGCGTCTTATTAGTGTAGTCAACTCTATCCATCAAAACTCTTCCCAATCCTTTGTCTGGTTGCAGCATGATCAATTCGTGATTACATCTAAGCAACCTGAGAGCGCTGATATGTTGATTTGTGAGAAGACACTTTTGCCGACTATACATAGTTCGAAATTGGTGTTCCAAATCAACAAGCTTCGCTTTTAGCCAACTCTTATTTTCGTCTGATGTAGGTTGCTGATTTGATAACTGTTCATAGAATTGTTCAAAATGAGCTTGGGTCTCAACTGAGCTAATCTTTCCAGACGGAATGCAAATTTTTAAACCACAGAATAACGCTTCTAGCTGGATCGTAGTCAGTTGAGAGGACGGCAAACTCATCACGTACTCAGATGGGTCCTTAGGGAATTTCTCTGGATGAAACAATCTTGGTAGTGACAATGATTGTGCACTCTGACAATTGACTTTCTCTGGTATCTTGTTCGTCTTCTCATTGATATATAAATGGTCTGTAGTGTGCACTCGTAAAGATGCAGCGAAATTTGTCCGGACATAAATTGTGCAATATCAGACTACTGTCTTTTTTATACAAGAAAACTAGTTACATCTGCTAAGGAGAATGACATACTGTTACGCAGCCCCCTGTCATCCATCCTATGATTTAGCCGGTGGTCTTCTGACTACCATTTTTTCGCGAACTATCATTCCGACATTTAATCACGAAGAAATCCACCGGCGTACATGACGTTGTTAAAAACCATCAGGGTAAAACCATTTGTTCGATACTATGGTGATCGATACTGTGGTTATACCCCGTGGAAATCAGGCATTAAATGAACAGCCAACGATACTTCTCTGTTCCGCACGTTCTCTTGATAAAAGCACTATATAGTTAGCGGTAAAAAAGAATGGTTTGTCACCAATTAATAATGCTGTGCCCGCCAAAGACGCTTGGTCTACAGATTCGTTTATTGCACGAACTGCCGTAAGGGTCATGGTGAACAAGGGACCACGAACACTTACAAAAGTCTCGCTTGATCGTGTATACTAGGCCTCATCTGGAAATTACCAAATACGGACATTCCCAATCAGTCAGAAGTTCTCGTGAACAGGGCCGCTGACACCCGTGTTCCGATGATATCGATATTTCACCCATTCTCTTAGGTTGAACGTTCTAGTTTTGCCAAGCCGTTGCGTTTCGGATTGCTCCTTTGTGTGTGCCTGCAATGCTTTACGATATAGCAACTGATACGCACTCCACGTTCTTTCACACCATCAACCAGTAGACTATGACTTTCAACTGTACTGATTATCGTGGATGTCGGTCCTACCTTTTGCTTTTCTTCACGAACAATCAACGAAATAGCCGCCCCTGTATCGCCCAAACACTGTTCTATCTCTCCATCAACTTCAACCATTACATGTACGGCCCCCTCTCAGTCGCTCCCATTACTAGTTGACCTGCCCAACATGAAGAACAATCATGAAACACTTTATTTTCAGGTCTCTTAAACCTTCGGGTTAGACAATCCTTCCACCAACGTCGTTTTTCCCCACAGATGAAACAGCTTCCTAGTCGATCGTTCTGTCGTGATGCTGTTTTCAAGACAGCTACATCTACTAGGAGGTGCTCCGTTGTTTTCTGCATTTCTGCCAGTGTCTTCTTGTTCGTCTTGCCGTTCGCATCCACTGAAGCCACAGATATTACTCCCAACTCCCGCGTCGCCTTCGCAAGCCCATCATGTCTTATCCATCGGATGACATGGGCAATACAAACTTGGGCGCGAACCGCCATCTGGAGACCTTCAATAAACTGCTCCGTTAACAACTGCCGTCGTGGTTCTTGATCCAATCCTGGCAAACGTCTTTTCAGTAAAACTTGCAGAGTGGCAGCGAACACAGACGGATCCGCTCCTCGTCCAAGCCTGGCCGCCTTGAACCGTCGCATAGCCCCTTGACGGTCGGCCGGGTTGTCAAACGCAACCACCAGTGCCTCCCATGCAGCAACCCACTCCATCTTCGCAGGGCCTCTTCCCGATGCGTCCGGTACTGCCTTCGCCCTGCCCTTCACTGGCGTCCGCAGGGCGACCAGCTTCCTATGGTCGGTCTTGACTCCGCCCACTTCGGCCACGTCCTCGAAGTCCTACAGGAACGGCCGGACGTCTCCATCTTCATTCTGATCACGGCACCAGTTATTGTGACCGCAAAAGATGCTTGACCTGCAAATTCGTTTATTGGACGCACTTCAGAACGGGTCATGTTAAACATGGGACCACAAACGCGTACACTCTTTTGCAAGGCGGACATGCAGTCACATACATTGAGAGACAGTACGTTGTCATTCGCCCTGGTGGTACTTTTCCCATAGTGCGTACAGACTATTCAGAGAGTCTTATCTGGTCCGTCATCTTCCTGGCGTTGGGGCTTACCCTTTTATTCTTGAAGTCGCCTGTGAGTAGTATATTACCCACAACGAAACTGCCTGTCATACAACAATAGTGGTGAGCATATTTGTTGACCCTGCACCAGCTTCCGACATAACCTCACGTTCATGGAGGTAGTCTGATAGTTTTTTCATCAAAACGTCAGCATATGTTTATTTGTCTTTGGAGAAAACTTTTGAAGATTTTTCAGGAATTCTGGTATTTTACTCAATATTGTTGTTCATAAAATTGTCCCACAGGAATCAAACAGTAATAGTTAAATGTTAGCTTACTGATGAGTTAATCAACATTGTTCTTGCGAATTCATAATCATGGCTTGTTGGTATCTGTTCATTCCTTCGACTCAGTAGATGTCGTCAGCAACATTACCTGGTAAGCATGTGTGAAGACTTAGCACCTTTAAATCTTAGGTGTGTGAACATTCCTGTAGAAAAAATATATGTATTCAATAGCAATATTTGGTCTTTTTTTCACTAAGAACTATCAATCGAAACAGGTCACAGTTCTGTGCACCCACACCAACATACATTGATGTTTTGAAAGGGTTTATAGGAAAAGATGTTTTGATGATTTTTCACCGGGATAAAGTGTCAGGAGCAGTATTATTTGACAAAACGAGGTATAGAAGAAAATGTTGCCTATTTTTAATGTTCGAACCATTTAGATGATTGACGATCCCTGTGGTATTCCCAGTATATTCCAACATTAAATTTTTGAGGCATTAAAACTTTGTAACAAATCACCTTAATCAACTAACCAACAGCGAAGACTTTTCGACCATGGGGCTGTCGTACGCCTCAGTTTTATGGACTGCCCACGCTTCACATGAACAGTGTACCACTGTGACCGGTTTTGTCGATGTCTAACTCACCCACAACATAAGTTAACAAAGAGGCTGGTTTGGATATGAAAACCATTCAAACAATCAATATGGAAACATTCGCTGAAAGACAGTTTCCTGCTTACTGAAATTCTCGATAAGTTCAGCCGTCACAACAAATACATGACTAGCATGGATGTCAATTCGTTAGTCACAAACGTATTCTCACATGAAACTATTCGCATAATATGTGATTACGTCAATGCCAATCAACTGGAATTATCCATCCCAACGACTGGATTCAAACGCCTCCTTTTGTGTACATCGAATGTAACACTCTACTTCCAACATAAAGACCAGAGGCAAATTGATGGCGTAGCCATTGGAAGTCCCTTAGGTGGTATTTTTATGGCCCATCTATAAAATCTATCGCAAGGAACTATCTCTAAAACATGTATTTCTCTCATATGTGGACGATGCGTAAGTTGTGACTGACAGTGAAGAACACGCCGAACAAGTTCTCACGGTATTCAACTGAGTGCATTCCAACACTACATCGAATTCTGAACATGAACGTAACTATTCTCTTCTGCCCTTGAGTATCCGCCTTACTGGAAGAACTGACGGTTCGATGAAACGCTCATTTTGTCGCAAATGACAGTGGCATGACCAATACTTACACTTTAACAGCTACGTGAAATAGCGCTATGAAACAGTCCTCATGCAAACGTTACTCACCGGATCCAAAACGATTAGCACGCAGGATACAACCAAGAGTGAACTGCAGCAAATTAACCAGGTTCTGTTGGACAGCGGGTATCCTTAATCACTGATCTCCAAGTTTTCTGAGGAAAAGCCATACAAGAAAAGAGTGATGGTGATACCGAAGACGAAGTCTTTCTACGACTGCCTTTAAAATGGGATGATGTCAGTACGTTGTTACAACGCCGCTGTATTAAGGACGTAGAGGTCGTGCTAACCTGCACCAAAAAAGGGAATTCTAATTCCACTTCTAAAAATTCGGATGACCTTGGTCGCCAGATCCCATGTCATTTACCGATTTTCATGTAGTCCTAATGGCAACTAGATTGGTATGACGGAACGGCAGCTGAAGTCTCGGAGTTCGAAAAACATCTTAGCTTGGATGACGAAGCATGTGGCTCAGATGCGAGCTGACACCCATGTGTGCACACAGCGACCGCCACGCCGACTACCGGCATCAGTGATCGACCGTCATCTCCTGGAGAGCAATCACCAGGTGGATTCTACACAGGTATTCACAGATGTTTACGCCGCTGACATGCCCCGGTTGTTACAGT
>LUCH01005315.1:13754-32256 GCA_013368495.1 Paragonimus heterotremus | reverse complement strand
CGATGTCTACAATTGAGAAATATGTGTGTCCCGAAATTGAGAGCTTATTTCGGCATCAGTGAAAAAGGATTGTGTATATTTTAGTTTTCCGGAGAAGAATGGATATGTTCGTGATGAACGTTATTCAAGTAGCTCTTCCGTCCTCTAAATATCGTTCTATTTACCGACAATCTGTGGTGTGAACACTAGCTAAGCCAACTGAAGTGTTTGCTATGAACACAACTATCAGCTATCAGTGAATGCGCATACATGATTAGAAATCTATCAAATCTAGTGGATGGGCAACACTGATTGGTATTTAAATAGAACCATAAGATTACAAATTCAATGTTGTACACTCACAATAAAAACGAGTTCACAACTGTATACAATCAGACATCCAAAAAGCTGCAGCGAAATAATTAATGATTTTGTTAAAATTCATACCAGACAGAAGGCCTCCTATGAACTATGCACTTGATTGTGTGTTGGTGAATCATGTTAGAAGATTGGGTACGTGTGGAAATAGAGGATGACTATTATCAGACAAGGTTTTGTCGACAAACTACATTCATGCTTTCAAATGCGACTAAACGATAGCTTTCAATAAATGTATGTGTGTGATGCCGCCAGCCATGGCCAGAAACTTCACGAATCTGTTTAAAAGTTTTAAATATTGTTCTAAAATTAACCCCCGTCATCAGCATTAATCTCAGTCGGACGACCCCAGCCTCTCCAACCAGATCAAGGGATCAGCTTGCAACATTACTGTTTACCGGTCTTTTACAAGGCTCTATTCCGTTGATCGTTATGTTCACAAACAGAAACCTCTGATTTATACATTTCACCAACTTCGCCAGACTGATGGTTTACTCCAAGTGTCAGCTAGGAGTAATTAAGAAGATTGTTAATTTAGCGCGCAATATTGTCTGATCCAGTTTTTCGTCTGATACAAGAGTACAAGCAACATCTGTCTTAAACCGTTACTAATACATTCACTAACATTCAGTGACATACATTACATACCGACTAGTTCTGATTTATGAAGTACTAGCTTTTATCACGTGTTTCCTGGCCACGTGAGTTATGGATCTCCTACTTGAAAAGTTAGGTTCGTTCTAACCATAGCCTCATTGAACTTTCTAACGTTTTCAGTCTTTTCAGAGGTCAACCAGACCACGAATTCGCCCAGAACATTAGACCGAACGAATATAGTGCTAATTTTTGAGATGACTGCACCACGTTGTTTTGAGAATTACTAGAATTGAGAATTACTAGTCATACTGCTTCGCATAATGCGGTTCAGATGGACACCGCACCAACGCAAGACTCAGGTAATTTGTTGCATATTTCAATGAACACCTGATTCAGCCGGCGTAGATTTGTAATCTTATGATAATCGCTGACAGTGTTAGCCAGCTGAAACAAAAAGATGCCCAGTCTGGTTATGGGTTCGTGATCAAAATATTGAAACACTACTTCCGAAGAATGGTTGATAAAATACGAGACGTTGACTGGCCGTTTGCGTCAGTAGTGTTTAGTGAAAGATCAGTTAGCGCCACTTTGATATATATTGAGTTTCTTAACATATGTTACTCCCAGACTCATAGCGCCCTTCTCTAAAATGCAGTAGTTCTGGTGTGTTGCATCATTTTCCAATTTGGTCACGTAACCGATTGCCCAAGAGATGATTGGGTCGATTGTGATTTGCTACTTACCTCCAATATATATCTTAGGTACTAATGTCAGTTGAAGGTGGCCCCGACAGCGTTCGTTTTATTGTTGGTGACAGCGATTCCCTTATTATCTGGCTGTAGTGTAACCTGGACTCATCCCTCCACAACATTCAAATTTGTGGTAAGCAACTGCATGTTGTAGTACACCTCCAAACAGCTGATAGAGGCGACCTTGTTCTAGTTAACTGCCAGATGCATTGACTGTCTATTTATGGCCTGATTCTTTTGCTCCCATCTAATTTCATCCATTCCATCCACTATATCAGACTGTTTACATGAAACACTTCATTTGCATGCCGATTTTGTTCATAATTCCAAACGTCACATTCATGTAGCCAGGCAGTAAAACGAAAACATCAGCAAACTTAATCTATAACAGAAAATCATGCTGAACTGGATTTGTTTCGTGGAGTCCAGCGACATAGTAGCAGACGATACAAATGACAGAGTTTAAAAGCAAAAACGGCCAGATGTTATTTAACTATCACAGAGGTGTATTGAATGACACACCATAGGTTTGATATCACTGACGGTAACATGGTATGATGGAAAAGATTATCACTATCCTCAAGATGAATCAGTGTAGATGAATTCACGCACTAGATAAGTCCAACTACAACTGAATCTCAACAATGTTGTGTACATTTCTGTTTACTAGATCAGGAAATGTTATTTAAAATGACTGGTATGAGTTGAACACCAAAGGATCTTTACCCGAAGTAAATTGTTCCAGTGACATGAAAAAATTATTGACCGAACATATTATAACGAATTGTAACAAGCGAGCCATTGCGAAAAATGATTGACGCTTCACTAAGTTGCTCACTAGTTGTTTGTGAAAATCGCCGTTTGCAATCAAAAATGTCTGATGTTTCGGTCTTGAAAATTTATTGTGTGAAACCCTGTGTTTTTTATAGATTCGTGTGGTGATTTTATCAAGACAAAAACGCTACAATACTGAGTTCCCTTCAACCAGTTAGTCGAAACAAAGAGAAAAGATACATGTCACGAGATGTTAACATTTCAATTTACTCTCACCCGTTGCCAGAGTAAAACCAGTCATCTTTTTACAAGCCGCACTTAGTAGCAATAAAAGACCGAACTAGCCAAATAGTTTCGTTTCGCGCCATCAGTTCCATAGTAGGAAGATTGCTTGCGTGAGTGCCATCTGTGCACAAAAAACCGCCCGATGTTGTCTAGTTAATAGTGCTTTGCTATTCCATGACAGTTTCGTGTTACGATTACGTAACGATATCACGAACGACTTGACATGGTGAACTGAGTGATTGGTTGCTGAGATGTGCTTGATGGTCGAAACAGCCGGGATCCGCGAGCTTGTTACGGTTAGCAGATCGTTGACAGTGTGGTTGTTAATCGCGCTGATGCAATCACCCATCTGCTCTGCTCAGGCAGACGTTACTGCAGCCGCAATTGAAGTGGCACATCACGTAAGAGAGTTTAATTGTTCGAGTGAGAGTCAAATCCCTAGGGCTTAAAAGAACGCGCAGTTGGGCAGCTGCATAGGTACGTTGCGAAGCAGATGTCAATTTGCGACCGACAATGTGCAGGTAATTGTTTCTTTTCCCGTTACTAGTGCATATCACTTTTGGTTCTCTCTTCCCGCTGTGAACGTTCACGAACTTTTGTGACAATAATTATCCAACAGCATCTTTCTAGTGAGTCACTTCTTTTGCTAATCGACCAGTATCATTAACCGAGGGGAAGGAAATATTGGCTTTCATGTAGATTGAACATCACCCACAATTGATCGCAGCTGTCGCAATCCCATAGACACTACAGTCGACCACTTTCGAACAGCAGAAGCACTGGACTCGAGTTTCGCTCTCATTAGAGCTCGTCACTAGTACAACATATCTTTGCTACTGTCGGGACTGGAAGCACAGCCTACAGTTCATGAGGCAACCGTCTTGACCACTGCGCTGTGCGATTGGCTTCACATTTGGCACGACTGAATCATCCTTTGTGAACGCTCAACCACATTCGATTGCGACGTTCAATTTATACGAAAAACCAAAATTCGTTACTATTCATCATTAATCAACATGCCGCCAAACAAGTTAATAATTTCTGTGGTTTCAACTTGGAGAGAAGTCCTGGTCGAGGGGTCATCGATTGAAGTTAACAGAGAGTAACTTTCTCCTCTCGAGATGATTGGGCAACCTGCTCATTAGTCACAAGCGAAAGTGGTTGAGCTATCCCATACGACGATAATTCGGTCGTACCTAATGTGAGGTCAATGGCGCAGTGATAAACACGGTTGCCTCATGAAAGCGTGACCGGAGTTCTAGTCCTGGCCCTGGCAAGGGTATGGACTTCTTACATTAATCAATAAAAATCAGAATGCTATCTGCGTATCGTTTGTGGATCAAGACCCTATAAATCTTGTGAAATCATCTTTCAAGCGTTCTCAAATGTGCCCACCAACACAAGATAAAGTGGGCTGCACACAGCTACATAAAGTTGTCTACAAATCATTCACAAATTCAAATGGCATTTTTTCAGTACAAGCAGTATTAACGTGTGAAAATCAAAACTGTTTGTTCGACCTGTATAATTGTTGTTCTATGCAGTTTATATTGTAGTATACCCGATGAGAGAGAGAACGATGTGTCGCCAGAAATCGTCTATCATGAACACGTAACTCTACTGCAAAAGTAAGAAAAGGGTAAAGAAAATATGGAACATTACGTCACTGTTCGTTCAGGTAGTTTATCTTCAGTTGGGGCTTCTTCGGAGATTACACAAACCGCGAACTCTGCAACACAATGAAAGGAGGCAACGATTAGCCGTGGTTTAAAAGCATACGGGGCACGCTTTCTCACTGTCGGTTTCACTTTATAATATAAATGTTGTTGATTTTACGTTGGAGACTGAGAGGAGTAACATCTCGCGTGTTACAGGGATTGAGTGACAAGCTCTCGGTCACAATCGACGCACCAGACGCAGAACTTTACCAAAATTTCTCATTTAGGAGACTACAATATTACTGTTGTGAATCGAAAGCTGAAACTAGCTATTAATTGCACTTATCAAGCAGTGGAATTGCGTGGTTACTTTCTATCCACAGGGTTAGTCCTCACTATCTGGATCGGTCCATCTTGGAAAAATTTGCCTCTCATGTCATTTGCCAGTTCATCTACAGTTGTGATGCTATATGTTGACAGAACGGATAAAGACTTGCAACAGAGGAAGGTGGAACTAATTTCCAAGTGGCTAATGCATACAGTGATACAATGTTAGTCAGCATAAAAACTCCCAAACAGAAATCCGACGTCTTCAATCAAGAAACACCTAATCGCAACAGGTCACGTGGTTGGCTCCGCCACTTCCGTTCTGGTTCTATTACACAAATGTAACCCAAGGATGTTGGGGTTTACCAGAGCTTTGCTAATCGTACGTCACATACCGGCTCTCTGCTGGCAAAAGTTGCTGACAAAATGGATATTACTCTCATGGCATTGAAACCGTTCACCCCACTTTGATTGCACCGAAGTGACATTCGTTTCGTTCCTGTCATACTGTCTCCAGGTCCGTAGCCTGAATAAATGAATGGTTTATGTGATCGACTGATGAGAATAAACGAAATGCGTGCAGCTCGCAATATATGTCCAATCGCCTACCCGATGGTCAGAGAAAATCGAAATCTTAACATCTCGCGACATGTCCTCTCTATTTCTCACACGTCACACGATATACCCTGGGGGGAAATGTAAAGTATACTCTTTGGGTAAACATCGTTGGAGACGAACTGTGCTATTGGTTTTAGAAAGGTTGTAAAAATTGTTTAGTAGTGCTCAGTTAATAAAACAGTTTGAAACATTTTTATACTGAGTTATGATGTGTTGCTTCATGCCGACTCACCGCCCGTAGAAAGCAGTTCAGGAAGTTAAATTTCTTGGCAAGCTTCATTACGACTTCCAGATTGTCTGATTCTTACACTAATTCCAATCAAATGGGATAGAATATTTCCAGTGAAAGAGGTGAGACGTTGAACTGGTTTCATAAAAATTTAACCGGAATGATTGCAAATATTTTTCCGGCTTTCTGTGATGATGACAAAATTAATAAAGAGCTTTTCTGGTGGACGATTAAATCACCGGCGATTCTTTGAAACGGCGGTATCTAGGGGCGAACGCAGTTACAGTAAAAAAACGGAAACTATTCGCCATGGTTGGCACTCACTTTGAAAACAAGTAGGATTTAATGTGCACAATTATGTATAAAGTGCAAACTGGACAGGCGGAGCAGTTCACTGAACATGAACCAACGGACATCGGTAAAGTCAACATTAATTTTTCAACCATGATCAGATCGTTCCAAAAATTTACCTCTAGTGAAGAATGATGGGAGCAATCTGAAATGATTTGTTGATATAACTGACAACCATTTAGAAGTTCAGGCAGCTGGTTTGATTTTAGAAATATCGCTGTGTTATTGGTTCCTAGATAGGTGATTCAAAAACTGCTGACCTTGTTGTAAACTTGTTCAGGTTTGAGTCCTAAAGAATTTGGTTGAAGAGATCATAAACTCTTCAGCTTCCACCGCAAAATCCACAGGACATAAAGAAAAGCATCCAGGTCACTCAAGTTGATATCAACATCATTGTAGTCTGGTACAATGAGGTCTGATGTCATATGCTTTTGAAGGTTACTCCAGCAACCTCATATCATCAGAAATGCGGTTCCAGTAATTTGCTCTATTACCCTAACAATAGATGCGACGAATCGTTGAATGAGCTCATAAGAATTGCAAAATTATAGAGACAATTAAGCCGAACAATTGAAGCAATTAGTCCTCATAATATAGCTCAGGAAAGAAGGAGACATATTATTCTAGGAACAGTTCTTCAGCTTTGCCTATAGATGATAATTGAACTTTGTGCATGACACCAAGTTGGCCATTGTACGATTGCATTTGAATATTGGTTATTTTTTCATTAAAATGACATTTCAGTGTAGCAGGCAGATGATTGATTGCAGGACTTTTAATCGGTAAAAAACGTTCATTGAAGGTCTAATTTCATTCAATGGCCTTTTTCCCATCAAGCTGTGTGTGACATTTTGTGAACTGCACAAAAAATTTCCGCTTCAGTGGGTGGTCTGTCCAGTCAATTTTTAACAACGCATACTATTGCAATGTAAATTATTTCAACTGGGAGAGATTGACCCTCATTTTAGATTGCTAATCGCCAGTAGGAAAGGAAAACGACTGGGTCATTAACGTTGTGCACCGAACGTCGCTGTGATAGTCTGATGTTTTTATAGTAGGTATCCGTGTTAAAAGTTTGCCTAAATCAGTGTTCACATGTTCGGTAGTTTTCGTAAGTATGATCTATGCAATCAGTTTTAAAGTGTTTTGTAAATACTATTATGTCGTTTGAATTTGTAGGACTTTCATTTGAGCCATTAGAAGAAACACCTAATGTTATGGTTTCAATTAACTCGCCCCCAGCTGTCATAATCTTATGACTAGCACACTGACAAAAATCTTTTTCAAGAAAAAAAGTAACCGTACAGATTAATCACGCTTGTGAATACTAGTCGAACGTAAAATGAAAGAGGCTGATACCCAGTTAGGTTTGAGTGTGTGGGACAAGGCGTCTGAAGGCATTAAAAGAGTTTCCTATATGTTTAATTTCGTGGACAGCCACCCGCTTTTAAAACCGTAGACTATGGCGGTGTACGCAGTTTGCAGCTGATGACCAATTGACAAATTGCCAAAGTCACTGGCGTTAAACCACACAATTACAAGACATGATATGAAAATAACTGAAGATAATTGTCATTTATGAATTCGTCATTTTGTTAAAATTGAATGACCCGACAAACTGAACTGATTTTAAGAACTCATCAGTCTTTAGTAGAAAGAAATACAGGTTCTAGTGTTAATATAGAAGAGACCCAATTGCGAAAAATCTGTACTTCCAATGGATTCGAACAAGCGACAGAGACACCATGCCTCAACGCGGCAAGCATTCTGTCTGCTGAACTACGAAGTCACGCCAGAAGCTCGGACTCATCATATTATTTCACTTATTGGTAATACATTTCGGTTCACTTTGATCACAAGGTGAAATGAATGAGCGTTGAGGTTTGAATTTATCAGCCGTTAGTAACATGGTTTCCACAACGTTTCGGGATTAAGCAACAAAGAGTTTAGAGCAAACAGTCGGACAGGTAACCAAAACACCAGGCAATAACGCGCTGTGTGTTAAAAAGGAGTGCATTTTCCTAATAGATTATTTAATGTCGCCCCACTTCCATTCCATTTCGTTTTCCAGTTACTTTTGTCCAATGTGTTTACAATAGCTTCCATTGATTTAACACAAGTATAATGGTAGAGTGTATCATTTTTTGTCCGAATAGTGTGGTTTCAGCCGGGTTACTAATTGTCACGTCAACATTTCATTATAACGTTTAACATTCTACTTTGTTCAGCTAGAAAGTGCCAACTGTTTTATATTAATTTAAACATTTTTGTCGTCTGTTGTTATTCTGAATTCAATGTATGAGATCGAACTTGGACACTGTGTTGCCGAAACAAGTGATACAGAGATATGTGCTGAAACAGGTGTGATACATTGTCGATGTGTGGAGCGAACCATATGGTATCGGAAGAAGCATTTCCTGCTCGTGATAAATATCCCACAGACACCGAAAGAATACTGAAACAGCACTGTTAAAGCAATCGGCATGCAAGGTCATGACAAAAGATTCCTCAACAACAGATCACATACTATATACAGACCTAAAAAATGACTTGGAAAATGTCCAAGTAATTAGATGGAGATTTAAAACTACACAGGAGCGCTTTGTTGCAGAAGTTATGGAAACTTTGAGGTCCAACTACGTTGTGAGTAAAATTAACGGCGTCTAGTTTCCAGACTGCGGTGTAGTGTAGAAGAGACCCACTGACGAAAAATCTGGACTTTGCCTGGATTCCAACCAGCGGCAGAAACAACATGCCCCAACGTGGTAAATGTTGTTCAAGCTCAGATACGAAGCCACGTGGGAAGCTCAGATGTTTCACATTTGCATCTAGATAATCACCAACCATCTGTGTTATATGGAATCCAGCAAATCATTCAGCCGACTAACTACCCGAACAAAATTCATCGATCAGTTCACGCTCCAATCCACCAACGTCACAGATCAGCATTCATATTGAATTACTGATAAATACTCTGATGAACTGTTTATCTACTGTTGGTACCTGAAATATCCAACTGCTAATAACCAGACTGAGAAAGTCAATACAACTTAATCTAAACAGAGTTAATGAGTTTGATAAAAAGTGAACGAATTGTTTACACTCTGAAAGGCAATCTTATGCCTAGCAAGGTATACCTATGTACAAAATCGAAGTAAATAAGCTGATCCGGTATGAGGAGTGACAGTTCTCAACTCTGAACTAATTGAAATCCGTAATACTTGACAAGTTTTGCTACAACTAACTTCTGTTCTAATGAACAGGTTAACATAAGTGGTAGGCGTTCGATGACTAGAAGTCGCCGAAAGCACACAGCAATGTTTGTTGATTGATAACAAGCTAGCCTCCCCGAGTGGGGAACAGTAGTTAACTTCAATGAAGGACGTGAAGATTAAGACATCTGGTCGTGTTGATTTGGCACCACTCACAGCAAGTAACAGTTATCTAACTCCCTCAGTCTTTCCAGCCAACTGCTTTCTGTTTGCAGTTGATCAGCCGCTTTTTGTGGTAAACCTGCAAATGAACAAGCGTTCTTTAAGAATTCGGGGTTGATCGAGAGTGATTTACAAGCAGCTAGCCACAATGACCAATCGTGAGCTGCCGGGAAGCTGCCTCGACCATGACGACTCTCATCAATACCATATATGCCGAGAAATCAAACTTACGACCAGGGAGTAAGCCTCCGAGCCTGGTCCAGACAAATTAAACCATGAGGTCGCGATCACAGGGGTTGGGGAGAATGTAAACGAATTGCTTTGTTTCGCTGTTGCGCCTCCTTTTCTCAAGGAGGAAAGTCTCTCCGCCGCTTGTGATTGGACATTAGACGGATAAGTACTCATGACGTCTCAGAAAGCATTTAGCGAAATCATTCATGACAGCCGGACTCAGCGATTACCAGCAAATAAATGATGGTCGTTGTAACCAAGTGTTTTCAAAAGATCTCACATTAAGCGCAATCACGTTAGGGATACAAACGGTCAGTTACACCTGACTGTGTATAATGCCCGGATTTTTACAATTACATAGAATAAGTGCGAGTTATGTAGGAAAATTATAATCAGTCGAGTAGGTGTTTCAAAATCACAAAAGTCATTCCAACCACGGTCCACCGGAGGAAGGTGGGAGTGTTTTGAGAACTTAAATTGCCCGATCACCTCACCTCTCGGAACAGTAACCGTCATGTTAACTCCAGTCGATGACCTTAAGTGTTTATCATTAGATGAGAACAGTTTTACTTCAAATCGCATCCGTTGCTTTGAGGGTACATTGCAGCGAACAAAGTGTTATATAAAATTTCACGTGTACAAAATACATTTTAGCAGCGTATGCGAAGTTCTGCGACGCATTCTGAATAATTGTAAATCGGATGGTAACCCAGGTGTTGTGCCAGTCACACGCAAATGACCACGCATGTTTCACTTCCGTACCGATATAATTGACGTGCAGCGTCCCACCTAGCTTCCGATCGACCCTTAACACATTTGTCACCGATTCGTCGAAGACAGTACAAGGCGCTCTAGACATGGGGCGAAGAAATGTACAAATTGACAAATCATCAAAAATAGAAATGAGGCCTCACTTTACTCGGTAGACCTTGAAAGCAAACCGAAAGAGAATATACAAGAAGTTTTTACTATGCGACATGATAATTAGTATGCATGTGGTTCAGTTGACAACAAGCATGGCAGTACTGAATGGTGAAAAGCTGCAGTGATTTTGTCGGCTTTTGTAGAAAAACTCAGGTTACTACAATCACATGCACAGTTCTAGCAAGCTGCTTTAACTTCAATACAAACACTGCACATATTGCACGTTTGAAAATCTTTTTTATCTCACACTTTGTGCTGACTGGAACATGTGTACTTTTTCTTCCACAGGTACAGTCAATGAACTTTCAGTGTGGAGTGTTTGAATCTTCTGCCGTTTCTTCGAAAGTAATGTGAATTTTGTATACGTTAGCATTTACAAAGGCTTCGCTGTGGACATAAAAAGCTTCTTGCAATAGAATGAAAACGCATTCCAAAGTCTGAAGACACCGTTGTTACACTCCGCACACTTGCTCACGTCTTCAATATCAAGAGCAACATTTGTAATCTTCCAATGATTTTGTCTCAAGGTTTAAAGGTAGACCATCAAAAGCTATCTCCACCAGTATGTGCAACCAGTGTTTGCTCGTGGCTCCAAAGGCAGCTTCTTTGGTAGAGTACACATAAAACTATCTAAAGCAAGATAATAAATACATCAAGACGGCTGTTATATACGTCACTTAGTGAAGGACGATCACGAAGCACAAACTGTCATGTTTTCTCACGCAAAGCACTTATCGACCACCGGTCTCAAGGAGAGTCCGTTCGCTGTTTTGTTGAAAGCATCTAAATAACCAAGTTTTTCTATAAGTTCGACACACTGCAGGTGATGATAGTTTGTTTTCTTGTAGACTTCACAACCAACCACGATCGAGAGTAAGCGTTACGTTTAAGTTCCCTTCTTGGTCACCATGGTCTTCTCATGAGAGCTTGTTCGGAATTCGAAGTCCGACCGTGGCAGAGATACGTCCAACTGACTAGCTCTAACAAGCATAAAACTCAAGTATATTGCTTCATTTCGACCGGAGTTGACTGAAAAATATATTATGAATGCAAAAGTTAGGTGTACGTGTGAATACAATTCAGGTTGTTGCGACAACCACTTTCAATTTATGCGGGTTGTAATCCTTGATAACTTCAGCTTTAAATGTATGCAGTGATGCCTGTACTGCTGCGTGTCATCGATCCATCACTAAACACTGTTCTTTCAGCGATGTGTTTCTCTTCTCCCTCGTTTCTGATCTTACAATTTGTTTTGTAAACAATAGCGTAATTGTTCACCATGGTTCATGATAACTTCAGGCGTTAAGATTCATTGTACACAAAGCCGAACTCTCTTGTCGCTCAAAATCCGTAAGCTACATTTTTATAGGCATTCGCAAGAGATCGAGAATAACTACAGTGTGTCGATTTTTGGAACAAATCTATTATTGGCACTTGTCAGGTTTCCCCCATTCTTTGGTCGGCATTGGCGGCCCAGTCAACTTTGACACAACGCAGCTGTTAAATTGTCACTCTCCTATTATATGTACGTATGAACAGAGAAGTCGGAAACAGTTTTTTGCACAGTGTTTCTCTCGAGCTCATTTCGCTGCCCCTCATCAGGTACATACTGCAGTCTGTCGGTTTACATAGCAATGTTCAATGGTTCAATACGTATGTTATATTATATTACGTAGGCGTGTATTTGTAGGCACGTTGTATACTGCTTACTATGGCTCACTGATTCGCAACAAATTACGATCGTCAATTTCAGGTAATTTTTCTCCAAATAATCCGGACGTTTTAATTAATTCGTTAGCACGCTCCAAAGATTCCCCTCGCCTAATATGATGACACCCCCTCCAGTGGTTGTTATATTTCAGCAAAACATTGTTTACGTCCATGTGTATCATATGACAAAAATGTGGTAGTTACCTCGCGGATTACACTTTTGAGGTTGTGTCATCTACAGTCTCACTCTAAAACCGGATTGACGTTTCCTTAGAACAGTTGAATGACGAAACCTGAAGGTGACTACGTGTATTATCATACAGCTGAATCGAGGATTCTAGTGTAATCTGAAACAGCACATATTCGATTCGTTTGTCAAGAGTAAGTGAAAGTGTTGGTTTTCAACGGGATAAACGTACAAAGCTTCCTCCGAAAGAAAATCTTTTAAGATCAACACGTAAATGCATCGTTGTCGTTTCTCGAGTTCCGCCAGTAGCCTACTTACAACTCGAGCCTTCACAGTCTAATGCTGAACACCTGGTTTACGTTTAAGAAAATTTTCTGTCGTAAGCTTAGGTGGTAGGTGTGATGTTAATGTAAATGTTGGTGAAATTGGGTTGGTCGTGCATTTGCGTCACGTTGTGCGTATGTTCCCATCCCTAATTATCCGATCAGGTAACATTAGTGGAGGTGACTATTTAACGTTCCAAATGGCGTAATGCAAACCATTTAGTGTTTAGACAACAAGAGAACAAGCAATTCAAAGATATCTACTTGAAAGATGAATGGAACAATCTGCTTAATTCGAAAGTTTTTCAAAATTGCAAATAATACAAAAACGATGCAGGCATCAATAAGATTAAGTGCTTCTTCAAAATGTTACACTCCTTGACTGTGGCGAACACTGCTCACGACCATCAGAACATAAACTGGCAATTACGTGATACATTTGCCGGATAATTACCACCACATAATAAGTTAGGTGTGTGATAAATAGTTGTTTTTGGAAATTCTTCCCCCAGGTAATGCAATTACACACGTTTCATCAGGACCTGCCAAGAAACAAACAGAAACCAAAAGTTGGCTGTCACTTATCGATAAAAGGCGACTAATAGACTATGGATACTGATGAGTAGTAGGGGACTTCGGTTCTCCATATACATTAAACACCACTTATAACTGATCACAGCTGTCGCATTCCCATAGACTTTTCAAACGGTACCTTTCGAAAACAACAAGCACTGGACTCTCATTAGAGCTCGTCAGTAGTGCATGTCATCGCCACTGCCGGGAATAGAACTCCGACCACGCCTGGATGAGACAACCGTGTTAACCACTGCGCTGGGTTAAGGACTTCACATTCGGTAGGACTAAATTACCATAGGTGAGCACTCAATCACTCTGGATTGGAATCAACGGACGACAATTGTGTCTCCTGTCGAGACGACTGGGCAACGCCATCATCGCTCACAATCGAAGGTGATTGAGCATTTACATATGGTAATTCACTTCTGCCTAATGTGGGGTCAATGGCCAGCGCAGTGGTCGACATGGCTGTCTGCTCATAAAAAGCGTTGCCGGAGTTCTAGTCCCAGCAGTGGCAAGCATATGTACTACTGACGAGAGCGAAACTCGAGTTTAGTGCTTCTTTTCGAAAGAGGCCAACTAGAAACTCTATCCGAATGCGACAGCTGCTACCAGTTGTGGGTCATGTTTAACTTGAAAAATATTTTCATCATACCGAATTTTTCTCAAGATCTCGCAGCATACTGAATGTTCTTGCTGCGCCACTAGTGGTCTGTTGTCTTTAAAATGACTCATTGGGTAACCTACTGTCACCCTATAATCCGAACCATTGATAAGTCGACCGTGGGTTTTAGGGCCGTCGTTGGTGACAAAATAACTAACATAGTTGATGTAGTCTGATTTACAGTAGTGCAGCCAATCTTAGTTTGGCTCTGCGCTAGTGACTGGATAAACGCAGTTACTTAAATGGCATGTTGCATAACTTCAGTTCGCTGCCAGATTATTTATTACCAAGGGGACGTTTTCTGTCTCTTTATATAAACCCAGTTATTGTGGGGTTGGCGATTCACATATATGCTTTATAGGACGACGCGGTTTCTTATCTGATGATAAGTTGAACATACAGCCCACGCTAGCCTTACAGTGACGCGGATAGAATCAGGGAAAATTCCATTTTATCATGCTACCTGAATGTGACCCTCTTATGAACATTCCTTGTTACTTGATACATGAAATTTGTACGGAATCACTTGCAAAGGTTGACTATGTAATTTTGCGGAGAACTGTTCCTGAAATTGAAGTGGTTCGTTTTGTCCCAGCAGTTGATTTACTGTAAGATTAAAAATGGTATGTAATAAATTTGAATTTGGTGCCTGCTTACTTAAGTAGGGTGTTTAACTTCAGATTCGTTCGATTTACACAGGAGAGGTTGTGACGGCGAAGTTATACAAGCTGAGTAGACTTTGTAAATAGTTCGTAAGTTTTAAGTTACAGATCAGATGAAATACAATTTTTATTCCTCAATGGTATATGTAAATTCAAGGTGTGGGTTGATGGCACATATACAGGAAATGGAATCCACAGAGTGCCATAAATAGAATCCCAGAATAAGGAGTGATGCAGTCAGAGCAACAAAATGTGCTGAACGACACATATGGGTTAAAAGAAAACACAATATCAACACATCAGTCGATTACATTACACATTCAGTTATGTAGGTTTAGCATTTGGCGACATAATAATAAAATATATGAAAGTTACATGAGTGCAATCAGAGTGGGATTAATGTCACGTTTGCAAAATTGATTACGTCAACACCTTTTGCCAACACGTGGCCAGTAGGTAATGCTTGATTAACAGTGCCTCGTTTGGCTGCTCGAAATTAAATAGAAATTCTGACGTTATCATCAACTGATTACATGAAACATTCGATTATATAGATACAGCACATTGCGACAAAACAGTGAAATGGACGAACCTGGATTTCAGCAGTGTGACCTTCGTTCGTTTCGTTATTATAATACCAAGCGCCAAATCTATATAACTGAGTATTTTATGTAATCCGCTGATGAAATACTTGCATCTGGTAACATACCTTTCTACCGTTTAAATATACTGGATGAAGAGAATTCAATGTTCCAACTGATAACAAGGTTGAAAGCATGTGCAGTAAAGTCTAATTGCGAAACTGGACAACACGTATAGAATATATTATATGAAATGTTGCATTAACAAAACTAAGTCCCGCGTAATTTGATGTAGTTCAAGACGAACGATTTAGTTGGTTCATAAGTGTATAAGCTGACATTACGAAGTCACGCCTCGTTTTGTGGTGATATATGTTTGTCTATCTATGTCCTTTCTCTTGTGATCAGTTGTCTGCAGTGTCAGTTGGCCAACTTATTCCTCTTCTGAACTGAAAGTGCAGCAATAATAATTATCTGCGACAGCGTGTCCACTTCCACAGATCAGACAGAAGCAGTTGTTACTTATTAAAACACGAAAACAGCAAACTGTTTTTGATTGCCTGGAACGAATACTGAAGAGAACTGTCCATTGACAAGACATTTTTAACGATTGTATCACTAACCCTACAATAGACCCAACTAAATTCTTGCGAATAAATCCATTACAACATTCACGTACGTATACTTTATCTTGATAAACAAAAAAGGAATTTTCCATTTGGAAAAGCTAGCGTTCAGTCACGTTCTGTCATGTGCATAGTAATCAAAAAGTGAGTTATGTTCGGCCAACCAGTGAGACATAGCCCTGCTAATTCATCATACTCACAAGTGATAGTGATGTATAGTCGTACAATTATTGTTTGTAAGCCTCCGCCGGTAAACCAGAGAATCTGACCTCAGAGTTAGGTGGAAATCTCGAATACTCTAAGCCTGCCTAGTAATATTCCAATTAACTGATATGTTGAGAGATTTTTGGCTGGAATCAAACATCTCTCATGTTATGATCGCAACTTTGACATCCTCATGAATTATTTCCTTAGCACGTTTCAGTGTGTGGAGTAGACTTGAGATTTGCTCTAGTTAGACCTCTTCAGTAGTGCAAAGAGCGTGATTCTACCTACACTCATGTTTTCATAGGATAACCCTATTTAAGAGTGATCCATTGATCTCACATTAGGAAAAGAAGGATTATTACACTTGAATTTTCAACTACTTTTGTTCTAAGGGGAATGAGTCCCGGATATAATGTACCATTTTGAAGCAGGCTGACTGCGCTGGATATACAAACTCCTCAACTGACTGCTGATTATGTCTAATTTAAGACCACCGGATTGTCTACTACTTCTCGGTACTATAAGTTGTTGCTCAGAAAGTTGGATAAGACTAGAGTTGCCTGAGAAATCTTGTGCTATCCATTGAAGTTAGCAAGGAATAACAATACCTTTCATTGAGGCGACCAGGAAACCAAACCATTCTTCATAACGGAGAGCAGTCGAGCCTTCAGATACAACAGTGAGGTTGCGGGTAGTGTGAGATTAATGACGAATCTAACAGCCAAATTTGATCTAAATAAATCCATCTCGAAAACGTTCTCTGATGAAATGAAGGAAGACAACTGCTTACTGTTTCAGGGCGTCGGGTTCAACAAACGCAGGTCTCTCTGTTTTGACATATATAATGAATAAAATCTTGCACAGGCTGGTTAGTGGGATTCAGATTTTTCGTCAACTGTTTACAAATGCTAGCTTACGTCACAGCTTTGACGACATCTGTTCGACTGAGCAGTTCCTAATCTAACACGGATATACTATACGTTTAATCAATAAACATTCAAAACCATTCGATATTTGACCGGGTGTCACAGCTTTATCATTCGCACCGGTAAACACACGTTCTCAGTTGAAAATGTAGTATATTTGACGAAGCGAACATTGAAGTCCGCACCGAATCACATGCACATTAGCCACACTGTTCGCGCTTCACTCAACAACGCGTCTGCCTACGACTACCTAAAATACATGAGCACAAAATTTTACCAAATGAGGCGTCATGCAGGAACTTACCTATGCATGCATATATTGTAATCGGTGTGGGTATCGTGTGGGTATCGTGTGTGGGTATCTGTGTGGGTATCGTATGCAAGAATTTTAAAATGGATTTTGAATTTCAAGAATGGGACAGATAAGCGTGCATAAGAAAACGATTAGCCAAATCTGGTCACATAGTAGGTCCCAGAAAAGACATTCATGCTTCGTCACATGGTGAGTAAGCGGTTTATATATTTCCTCATGACGCTCGGTATACACCTTGAGACATCACCCCTGTATTCGTAGGAGCAGACGGCGATGAACTGAGTGTTACTTTCGTAACCTCTTGCACAAGTGAATAGTGTTACTCTCATTAATTTTCTTTTTCCTCGTCGGTGCCCAATTTCGTCATAATCTCTGTTTTCCCAGAATATTCATTTTGCTTTTGGGTTTATTCTACACATGTGAATCTGACGTGTATCGATTGACTAAAACCTGTTCACCTGACTTGTTGGTCAATTAATGTTAGCAAGAGATTTGAAATAATTACCCATGCACTCATTGTTCATCCCATCTCTACTAGTCTGTGATAATTCTTTTGTGCACTCAGTTTTTCTTTTCATACCCACTCTGTTAATAGATTGGTTATAAGTTCTTTTATGTGAATGAGGAGAACCAGTGATATTTTTCCCAAGCCCATGTGTTAAATGATAATACTAGCTCTGTTGGCATGATTGTTTTGATCATAAACATATGATCTGATAAAGTGAAGCTTATCGTGACACAATCAAGAGTTCCAAGGTCAGTCTTTGCTTGTGTCAAAATTGCCATGTCCCAGTTCAAAGCTAGCAATTGTATTCACACATTATACGGATTATGGGACACTGATATATTTTTGGAACGCAATCCTAGAAGCCAGGTTTATGCTCATTTTGTACAGTTCCGTTTTGGTTGATTAATGCGAAATTTTTGAACACTTAAGCAGTATTCATCCGGTTGATGGTTCCGCTTCAAAGTATGTCAAACCCACGTTCTCCCTCATTTTAGAGATCATCATTTGGAAGGCGGTGAAGGCCACTGTATTTCCGATCGAAACTTTACTCAACGACTCTCAGTAGACGTTATTCGGGAACCGGGCTGAGAAAGCAAAGCGGTCACTTTTTGAAGTTAGAGTTCTCTCTCCTAGAATGTGGTGGATGACTTGATTGACAAACCGGAACTGGTCCTTGATCAAGGGG
>LUCH01005315.1:0-11205 GCA_013368495.1 Paragonimus heterotremus | reverse complement strand
GACTGGAAAGTCTATGGGAATGCGACAGCTGCGATCAATTGTGGGGTCATGTTCAATTTGAAGTTTTCATTCTACAGTAGAACTTTACCCTCAGAAATTTATTAATATTCACTCTGAATACACTTGCGTTGAAACTAGCTTCTCACTCATTACCTCAATAAGGGCTAGCTAACTTATCATATCCATCATACAATTATGATGTATGGTATCGTAAATTCGTTTTCAAAATATCAACCTTGTTCATAACAACAGCTAATCTCACTGTTTTGCTGCTGTAGGGAACTAGAAATGCAAAACGACTAGCGGTAATCAGGAAGAAGATCCAGTTATCTAGACCACTAGTCACAAATGCCAACATGATTTAAACAATTACAATAAATAAATGAAATAAAGTAAACAGCTCTAGTGAACGATTTAACCGAGCTGTTCTAGCAAATTGTAGGAATCTGAACTGAAGTCAAACGGCTTGGTTAATTGGATCAGCAAAGGAATGGCAAGAATTTACTCTCTACGGAATTCTTCTTCGTTTATCACCAAGGTCTAGACGTTTAATGTATTCCTGCCTACGCAGTTTTTCCGTCTCCAGGCCATTGTTTTCTTACCGATAACAACAAATCTATCGTTCTGACTGTCTTTTGTCATTTCGAGCTGGGTGTCGTTACAAGTTGTCATGTTTCCATTTTCTGAAATATCGATTGAAACTGTCCATTCTGCCAAACTAGGGAGATGATCTCAGCACTGCTCGTATAAGTCGACTAATTATACATTGATTACGGCATTAGAAATATTTATAGAGTCCACATCGATTACAATGAATGTTAATAGCATGTGTGTGTACTGAACAACATCTTGTGAGAACCACTTCACAAGAATGATTTTACATGTCATTCAGTAAATCAATTGAACCATCTGCATTCATATGGGAGTAGACAACTTCCACGTTCTCACAGAAGTAAACAACACCACTTGTGAGTGGAATCCCCACTAGAATTTTCTGAAATACAAGCATTGGTGTCTGAAGTGTACAATCACTTGGTGTCATGACCTCAGGAAGACTATTGAAGTGGTCAATAATTGTACAGTTTGCTAGTGCACCAGTTTTTAGATGATAATGTTTTAACTTAATTACTCAAGCTTTTGGACATAGGTTTGACCGGTAAAGAACTAGTGTTCAGTGAAATGACTAAGTTCACACCGTTTCAACTCGAGCGGAAACAAGCCACACAAGCTTATTTCCCCTGTGTCGTCTTCAGGCTGAATAGAATGAAATAAAAATCTGCCAAGCAGGTACTGTGTGGGACTGGATACGGTATGAATCTGGTATCATTTTATGTTTAGAGTTAGGGTTACTGAAGTTATGCGTCACTTGTTTCAATGACAGCATGCCATGACACCTTATATGCTTGAACAAAAGATGTTAACATATAAGGATTTCGCAGTCGGATTCTTATAACACCCACAGTTGTCGGGCTGCAACATCTAACGCTTCTGGTGTGAACACACGTGACAAGGTAGATCGGCTCAAATGCAGCGTCCGTTGACATAACACTTGTAAAAGACAACTGATTTTATTTAATCAGATAATGAACTACAATCTAGCTTTGTAGTAAAGATATCAGTCAACAGTGGGTGATCCCATTGCTACCCCGTCGTTTTGAAGGTATAACTTGCTGCAAAACTTAAATTGAACGTTTTGTTTTATTTCAACAAATCTTCTGCATTACTTGTCAGCAACACAATGTTTTTCAAATATATCTGGTTGTATGGAGTACGGTTTTTTTAACTTCCTTCCGCGAAACGTACAAATCGATTAAAGGTCAGCTGGAGGAAACATGAGATCACATTTACGTCCGTGGCATCCTTGTTAACGTGTACTCATAAACCAATAGGTTGAAATCCTTACAACTGTATATCGGTTGCCAAAGCCAATTTTAAAAATGCACTGCTTTTGGCGTTCTCACTCGTAAGCAGTTGTAGATTTTGGTCAACACAAACTAAACATCACTGACGATTGGCTACATGTTTCGCCTTAAACAGCCCCACCCTACAACGGGCATCAGGCTTCGATTTCCCGTCTATTATAACTTGTCACTGCTGCATACTCATGTTATGACCAATAGTTTAACGCGAACACACGCTTTATCGAAGCAGTTGTGTCGACCACATGTTAGCTAAGTTCGAGTTATCATATGTAAATGCTTATTCATATTGGCACACGAGAGGCACTGACGTTGCTGAACTGTCTCCAGAGGAGATACAATAGCCATTCTATCAACGTTACCCGATCATCACACAACCCGCAGTTGGGAGTTACTTTGAGATTGCAAGAACTCGTCGGGCTTGCATTTTCAAATCCTGAGTCAACCGTAGCTAACTTGAAACAAATAGCGCACTGACCAACACAGTTGTCTCATCATGACAATGACATGCAGTACTGAAGAGCTGCTATGAACAATCCACTTTAAGTTTCAATAAGGTTGTACCCAACATGGTTGAACGGTGTATGGTTTCTTATCCTCTTAATATTTCATGGTTGGTTTTTCACTTTTTCGAACTGTCCGATAAAGAAATTGTGAAGAGGATTCCAACCAAGAAAGTTCATTTTCAAGCCTAATGGTTTAATCCAAAACGGTTTGACGAGATCAGTAACAAAGGGACTCTCCAACATGTTCACGTCACAGTAAAAGGGAAGGACGTGTTTCATCTCGAAATGCGAGTATGTACTGAGTATGAGTACAGAGTTAATAAGAACGGTCAAAATATTTTACGACATCGACTCATAAACCGAAATGCCGATGTAACCGTTGAACGTTCTAATATCAGAACAACTTGTGAACAGTTAGTAATTTAGTTCGTTGTTGAAGTTTCATACTTGAAACAGAAGCTTCTTTAGACCGGGTGTACGGAGGATAAAGTTAGCATCACTGGTATCCTGGATAGAGCAGACCATAAGGCAAAAGCACTAGAACGAACATGTAGGAAAACTTTAACGGCGAATTTGGATGTGAATAAGCATTAGGATGAGACAAGCACGTACTTGTTTGTTGTGAAAGACAAATTGGGATAGGGAAACCGATATAGTTTACACACAAACTCTACAATAATCCCATGTCTATGTTTCAACAACAACTCACAAAGCCCATTTATCTATCGGACATATTGTTGGTGGGATTGACTCTGCACCACATGAACTAGCTACAAATTTGACAGCAATTTTGCAACCACAACGGGGAAATCGGGTCTTACTATCAACAACTCATGACTTTGTGCATGGAATTAGCTCGATTTCTGTCGAGCTTGAAGAAGTGCTTGTCAGTTTTGATATAATCTTACTCCCGATGACGTTTTACTTCTGAGAAAGAAGCTTCTTCAGGCCAAATGAACCACTGCTATTTAGGGCAGGTTAAACGTAGATAACTAAACAATGCAGAAAGCAACAAATCACGGATCAAGTGTACATTTGCGAAATTCAGTACGAGGTCGGAATAGTTAATTATGGCAGATCGAGGACACGTGGACAACTAGACGTAAGTGAAATCCACATGGTCTGTGGGATAGGTCGATCCACTTCCACCAACTCTAGCTACAGTATATTTCGCCTTCGCAATTTCGATGGCGTTTGCAACTAGACGCTCCTGTGTAAGTCTAAACTCTCGTCCAATTAGCTTAACATCTTCCAGGTTATTTTCATGACCTGGTTCTACCATATGATCAGCGACTACAGAATCACTGATCGTGACCCGATACTCTGGTTGACTTCTGGATGCGTTTTAAATTGTCCTCGGTGCTTCACCCAGTAGCAAAGATACCAATGGAATAGAAAGCTGCTGCTGTCATTCCACTCAAGGAATAAAAGTCAACGACCAGTCTTAATGAAGGAAGCATCAAGACGGCTTTTCGAAATGGGTGACATTGCATAAGATCTTAGTACATCATAAGGATCCCTTGTTTATTGAGAAAGAATTGTGTAGATACGGGGATGGTAGATGACGTATCACTGAGGCTAGATATGCCGGTCAATAGTTTCGGCCTGATTTGAGCCATGATACTTAGTTACATAACATTGGTTACGTGAGTTATGTGGAATCTGCGAGAGATGTGTCACATATATGCGATCATTCCATCCAGTGCGTGTATACACGGCCATTGAAGGTCCAACGTTTTCACGCATCGTGGTGGAAAATAAGTGCAAGCATTGTTCACAGGTTAACGCTGAGCAGACGGTGCATTAATAAAACTAGAAAGAGTACACATCAAATCAAACATCGGTTTTAGGTCACAATCCCTGCAGTCTTTAGTCTTTCTATTGGAAACACTATTTATCCGATCCGAAAAAGCTCCCAGCAGTCAGCCGGAGGTTGGACCTATCAAGTTGACTTGATTTGGCTATTAGATGGTCGGTCCTTTTTCAATCATCCAAAGAACCATGGTCGAAAGTACAACAACAACTTCCCTCTTTTAGTAAGCGGTCCTTTTTGATATCGACAATGACTGGGGATTAAACCGACCACAGTTTACTCAGAATTGCGTGTTGTGTCGCAGGTTGAAAATCTCCAAATATCGAGGTACATTGAGTTCATTATTTATCTTAACTTGCCAACTTTTGAAGTACAAACTGAATCTTAGATTACTGATGAGTAGTCGGGAAGCTGATTAGTTTCAAGTTGAACATCACTCACAACTGATCGCAACCTACGCGTTCAGATAGACATTCCACCCAGCTTCTTCCGAAAAGAAGCACTAGATTCCTGTTTCGCTCTCATTAGAACTCGTCAGAAGTGCATATGGTTGCCACGTTCCTCGGGACTTGCTTCCGGGGAACGCTACCACGAGGCAACTGTGTTTACTAATGTGTCATCGATTTCATATTAGGCGCGACCGAATTATCATATGTGAACACTCAGTCAATCCCGCCTGTGAGTAATAATCAGGTTCCTCGATCGTCTCGATAAGATACACAATTACTATCTGTTAACTCCAATTGGTAAAATCACATCAGTTTCCAGCATATTCCAAATTGAACCTCGCAGCTGATCTGCACAATCACTCATGAGTCAACTCACGACCAAAGCAGTTGGAGCGTCTCAAACAACTGTTTTCTGCCCACTAAATGTCAGCTACCGTAGTCAGATTGTGTTGGCTTCGACAATGACCGAATGCTATCAGTAAAGGATTTCCACTTGGTTCAACGAACTCCACAGTTGTTTATACCACAAGTGAGTACATTAAATCACAAAATAAGTGAACACACTTACCAGTGGGTGTCAGTGAACAAGAAGTTCTCGTAATGTTTGCAACGCAAGGGTTAACAGTGTAAAATGGGCTGAATAGAGAATTTCTACAAGATTCCAGTGTTGACATATTCCAACCATGGGAGGAACAGGATGAAAAGAGTGAAGAGTGCAAAACTTGTATTTTTTGGGAGAGCTGTGATTTACGAATGAATACATGGGAATCAAAGATTACAAGCTTTACAAACGAGTGGTATACAACTCAGATAGTTATTAGTTGCATGCTTCTTGAATGCTTTGCCAGACTGTTCCTGTGAGTGGTTTTATAATGTGGTTTGTATCGCATGATTCTTCGTTAGTTGTTGATATGCATTCCAACTCATACGAATCCCATAGTTTTCCAAATAGTCACAAACAAATATATAAATAATCTTATTCCAGTTGTGGTAAACGGAGTTGGCGTAAACGCAGAACCACTGCATGAAATGTGTGGTAATGGTCTATCGAATTTTATTCTTGACCGAACAAGCTACACAATAAACCACTGAATTAGTCAGTGTGTTCTTTTATTGTTAATTGTTTTAAGGTGTACTTTTATAAAAAGTATGGTCAATATAGTTTACTGTGAACAGACTCAAATTAATTGCACCCGGAACAACAAGTGACCAGGTTTTTGCACTTCCTGTCAATGACATTGCTAAAATATCCCGATGTACCGTCTGCTTAGAAAATCATGCAAAATATGGAATGCGCCATTCGCTTCAAACCCTACGGTTTATTTTCTTATGGTTTTGATCTGAACTAATCAGACAATTCGTGCACATAGACTCACCGTTCTTGTTCACAATGTGTAGTCTGATGGCCCGATACATAAACATGAGAAACACGCACGAGAACGCTTTGATATACGAGTCCTCAATCCGGTTGTATAGCAAGCACACGGAGAATCATGGAGATATGCTTATGTCCAACGACACAGACACACGCACGCTGTCATCTAATTCAGTTACTGGTGTTTGTTGGCGTGCTTGTCTGCTTATTCGACATGCCCTACCGCGTCGGGAACAGGTTGCGGCGGTTTCGAAACAGACTCGAAAACACCCCTCAAGAGCTCAACGCAGCTGAACCTTGTCATAGCTGACTGATACCTGTCGATTTCGGTCTGTTCCAATGATCAAAGAAAACGTTACTGACTGTTCAGCGGGACAAAGAATTTGGCCATTTTCTTTGTGATTTCCAAGATGATTTTCATAGATTCGTTTTCTGTGGTGCTTGATCTATTGAATGTCACGTCAGAGTTGGCTGACCGTTTTTTCTGTCTGATCAAATGTGATTGATATTTAACTTGAAATTAACCAACTCCCCGACTGCTCATCAGTAATCGTCTGGGAGGTTTAATGAGATCGGAGATTTCAATCTGTCTCGGAAGTTCTAATCATGGGTATATCGAATGAAGTTAACGGGACAGTAACTGTGTCTCCATTTCGAGACGATCGGGCAACCTGATCATTACTCACAGTCTAATGTGGTTGAGCATTCACATATGATTATTCGATCCTGCTTAATGTGAAGTAAATAGCGCAGCGCAGTGAACAACACGGTTGCCTCGTGGAAGTGTAACCGAAGTTCCAACCCCAGCAATTGCAAGGATATGTACTACTGACGAGTTCTAACAAGGGCGAAACCTGAGTCTTGTGCTTCTTTTCGAAGGAGGCTGGCTGGAAAATTTATATGAATGCGGAATCTGCCACCAAATGTGAGTGATGTTCAGTTTGAATCTATCGTTCTTTGACATTTCGTGTGGCAACGGTTGCCTACTCGACAAAAATGCGCAGAATAAAATGATCCCGACGGATCCCTACAAAAGCATGTGTAAATTAGCAGTCAGGCTGAATTGCAACATCTTTCATACCAATATTAGATTCACTGTATTTTTTGTCGGAGAACAGAAGGATGCCATTGAGTATACCCGGCTTGTTTCGTGTAGCTAGGACTCCCCTAGTGAAGAAAGAAACTTGAACCGTTCACTTAATATGATTAAAGGGCTTTACACCAAGTGAATACAAAGACGAGTTCGTTATTGAACCCTGCCATGAAACTCACACGGGTTGCTTGAAACGAAATGTATTTTATTCACCAGATTCTCATTCGGAATAGACAAGAGATACGTTTTACCCACGAAAATATCAGACTAGTCGGTAGTAGACCAGCCGTCGCAACAGTACCATACAACCCAATATGCACTATAAAAAACATGATATAGCAGCTGACAGGAAAGGAAGACCTAATTAGGCGCTAAGTCATAAGTACACATCTGTCAAGCTCACTGTGCTAAAACCAACAAAGCGGATACCGTCAGCAACTTTGGGAAACTGTTCAGTACAAAATGGTGCCGTGTTATTGTTTTGTCCTTACTATATTACGACAATAAGACGACGAGGACATACTCGAATTTTGCACACTTTGCGGAAAGGATTCGGAATTTCAGCGGTTTGACGAACGAGATTGTCATGTGGAAACATACGTTTGAATCTGGTAGCATAGTACACACCACAAGGGCATTCCGAGCTTCCGTTGTTTCCAAGTTAACGCGCACTTTCGTGGAGAGCACACACTTTTGAACTACGTTGCCTGTGATCCCTTGAACGGATCTACATAGTGAAGTATCAGTATGATTATTGAAATGAGCTTAAGCTATGAAAGGCAGTCAAGCAAAAAAACTCTTTGCATGCGAAGTTGCCTTCATCAATGACTTCGCCTAACGGTTAGTATTATAAGCAAATAATTTTTCTTTGTGTGTTGTAGTGTGTACACCCTGCTTCGATCTGTAAAAAAGAACAACCACTGAGTCCACTGCGTTCTACACACACGTCAGCCGATTTCATGACCTTGAATGGGTGTGAAGATGTCATCTCAGTTTTTGAAAGTGGGCGATTTTGAGAACGTGGCCCAGCTAGTCACAGTCACGGCCGATAGGGAAATTCAGCCTTACAAACGCTTTTCAAGGACAGAGCAAACGTGTTTTTGCAAACCGTGATGGGATACATATGATACCGAAATTGGCCGTCACAAAGAAGATCCTGGTTGCCAGGAGTTGCAAGGCTGTCAGAAGGAAAAGTGCTCGCTCAAGGATAACCGAGTTATAGTCTGGCTGGAACCGTGGTCTACGTTACTTCAACGTAGGTGGCAATATAAACCAGTGATATCCGCTTGGTGTGCGGATTACTCAATAATATATGGGATAAGTTTATTTTATGATGTGTGAACCTCTAATTGAAATGAACAACTACGAATTGTTTTGAGAAAATGTGTATTTACGAGCTACCTTAAAATAGTTCGGAAAAACCCCGTTTAACCACAACCATTGAAACCAGCCTCCAATATACTGATTGTTTGCACAACATTTACAAACGACTTACATCTTACGATCGCGTTCCTCGAAACCCTCACAAGAACAGTACACCACACAATAATTTAGCGTTCTTTTTAGTTTGGCAAGAGCCCTCTAGCATATTTTCGAACTAGCTGTTGTTCGGTTAGCAGTCGCTTTGCGTATGATAGATACAATGCTTTGTTCCTGACCAAAAGTGAGCAGGATACTTCACTATGATTAACAATGGACATTCAGGTCATCACTGTACGAGAGCTGTTTTTGAGTGGTATATTAAACCTGCACAGATCACCTTACACGTTAGCTGCGTTTGTCCGAGAGAAGTCAATTGACATCCAACTGGTCATGGGGTAGAAAGCTAGGGATCTGGTGGATATTTTACAGAGCACAGCAAGCAAGGATATCAGTGTCTTCGTAGATCAATATTGTTCAAAGTTAATCACTGGGGAAATAAATATGTCTGACTGAATCTCGCAGCTTCATGTGCTTTTGCTGCTTTGAGAATCACTGCTTAACGATTGCTTATCAAACACGATAGAAGCTGGATACTTCAGTAGTTGCAACTTTTGAACTGTCTGCACTATGTGACGTGAGACAATAACTCTGAATTGGATGGGAAAAACTTGTCCGGTTTAAGTCGTCTTGCTATTAATTTCCAGTTTGACTACAAACTGCCGTGCATACAATTCCACGGTTTCACGAAACAAAACAACCATGAAGTTAGACTCAAGGGATTTCAGTTATGCAACACGAACCCGTCAATCACCACGCCGCACAGACGACAATCAGTTTTCTTTTGCTTATGTTACCACGAGGAATTTTTCGAATCCTGCTAAGTCCAAAATGAGTTGTCCAGTTTGTCAATGAGTATTAGTTAAACATCTTTTCGTTGATGTACTGATTCGTATTTCGTAATTGATATACTATGCCCAGATGTCACTGACCTGTGTGTAGTTGTCCAGAACATTCTATGTTTCTCAAGTTTTCTACGCACACATATGTGACGTTGTTACTCCCTCAATATTGACCGATAAATTATGATCAAGATAGGTTGGGATGTTCATTTCTACAATTCACTGATTTAGGTGAGTAATGACATTTTGATCAGTTTCCATTAATATGTCACACATTATTAATTGATATTAACTGGTATTCATACAAACCCTCCGGTATGAACGATACATATGAAAATGCTTTGAGTCATTTAGACGTATAATCAGACTAAACAACATTTCACTTATAAACATTGACGTCGACAATTGGCTGATATAAACGTTCTTCATAAGGACGACAACAATTCCACCCAGAATCCGTTGCACAGTGAGTTGGACAGACGCTTATATTTCTAGATAAAATTTGTCATTCAGAACAATGCCGATCGAAAAGCAGCGGTGCCATTTGTCCACTGGGTCGGAAGTCGACTAGTCAGACCACCCATGCACAACTAATAAGCGGAGACATTTGTTGCAAAACAATTTTGTACAACATAAAATGACCGAGGGCACATTTGTAAAGGTCACGGGATGGAAAACGGGCTTTTCCTGACCGTTTCACACGGAAGGTTATGCGAACGAATTGCGTGTCCTGTTTGTCCCGAGTGCTACACCTGCACTTTAGTCAGGAAACTGTCATAAGTATATAGCCCAACAATATTTCAGTTTCAATCATAAGCATGGAAAACCAATGTTGGACAACCGTCGAGGTCAAATTGCCCAAAAAGAAGTGCAAGTTGGGTGTAATAAATGTGACTGCTTTCACCTTGTGACTTACTCATTTTAGTAACAGCAATTAATTGTCCATTGGATAGAAGCATCCGGTCACGTGCGCCAAGTGAGTACAGAGGAATGTAAATAAGCAAGATCACCCATGCGAACTGTCATAAAAGTCGATACAACCTCACTCCAATCTTATTTGCTTATAGCTTTTGTGCTCCCCTGGACTGCAAATAGGATCACAGTATTACCATTTTTGTTGTTGGGGGTTCTAAACTCATTCTGCGTCTGAAAGTTTCAAGAGAGAGGTGTGCGTCGAATTATACGATACGAACTGCGCTCTCTGCAGATAACGCCTAATTACTCAACAAGAACAAACCTGAGACTTGACATATGTGCGACTGTCGTACTCATCTCTCAGTATTTAGCACTCCTAAGTTCTCCACTGATTAGCGATCGAAGTCAATCTGTCAGTCACATAGCTACAGACGAACAACGTAGACAAAGCAAACTCCTTCTAAAGGAGGATGTGACATTTTCTATCCCGAACGCAATCCCGTCTTGCCAAAGTCCATAGTCCATTCTCAGATGCAAACGAGCATACATTTCATTATGCTAACAAGATGTTAATACTTATTGAATTCGTTCAAGGTGGGCTAGAAAAAATGCCCACTTCAAAAGTTGTAATACGCATATAATCTAGATTTACCTGATCTTATCAGGTCGATGCATTAACGGCGCGTTTTAACAAGCTTACTTCTCATATAAGATAGCCCACATTAAAAAAGACCGAACGTTTGGGATGTTACCATCTACAAACTGAAGTGTCGAACGGGTACGTTGCTGTTGTATATAGAACTTTGCAAGTATA
>LUCH01005314.1:29917-42974 GCA_013368495.1 Paragonimus heterotremus | reverse complement strand
AACAAATAATCCGCAAGTGGAATTGCACCAAAGAAATTTCTGAGCAGGAGATGTTTTGTTTTGAAAGGTTGACTGTACAAAGCTCAGAGTGACCTCGTAAACTATTAATCTTCATATTACCGAAAAATAGCCAAAAATACTGACAAAATAGGCCAACCGAAATAAGTGATATCACTCATATGTTTATCCAATAGACGTAATGTGCATAAAGGTTGTTGAAGCAACCTATCGGGTTGTCATGGTCGTGATTATTTAATATTTGGTGTGCTTGTAAATGTGTCTAATCCTCGTTTTTTCTTACTTGTATGATTTATCTAACTGGCGTGTTTTACGTTTGCGACTGATGAGAATGAATGAAACGTTAACATGTCGCAACATATATCTTCTTTCTACTATAGCGAAATCACTTAGTTGAGGTCTGAATCAATCTAACACCAAAAACGACTTATTTTTAATATTTCATTAGGGAATGTTTTCTAATTTTTCTTTGCTTTATAAAATAAGCACTTTCGAGACTTCAAAGAAAACGTCATTGATTCTAAGACATTGCATTATTTCGGCAACCTGAAGGTTTGTTTGTACTGTTGTTGAGATTTAACTGTACGAGAATTACAGTGAACGTAACTTGGAGTCCTTTGCGGTTGGCTTGGCCTACCTAAACATACTGTCATAGCTGTGTAGGAAGTGACTCTTGGTTCGAGCCAAGTAGGCTTGTGATTAACAGCGCCTTTTTCATGAATACGAGAACCTAAACGTGCTTTGATCCCAGATTATAACTGGAATGGTGTTTGTTTTAATGAATGTTCCTACGTGTATCGTAAAAGGTTATCCCAATATAGTCCTCTACCTAACGACTGTTGAAAATAACTTGATCACTTTTCCGAACGTCAAGGTCATCTTACAGAGGATCATTGACGAAGCTGTAGATTGCAAGATGGCCGGAAGTTTTCCACGGAGTTGAAGGAAAGCAGCCGGACAGTAAACTAGTTTCAAAAAGCCTTGTCAAAAATCTCTTCAAATTTACGTATGAAAAGATGATAAATTGTAAAATCAGTGATTGGCAAAACAATACACAAATAACTTTGTTTTTAAAAGTGCAAGAAACATATTTTAATGATTGATAAAACGAATCGGATGGAAGTGATTTTGAAAGGTCAACCTTAGCGTTACTCTGACAGAATAGCAGTGGTGGACTAGGTCTCAAAAAACGTAGCTTGTTGTCTTTAGTGTGTACGCTGAGTTCGTAACCGAGTTCATGCGTGCATAATGGTGTCAAGATAGATACTTAAGGTTTATTTCGGATTGAACACTATTGTAAACCCTCGAAAGAATGCGCTGCCTCGTACTCGATATAGTGATGCGCTTGACCAATATCGGATTCTCTTCCTGACAATAATTAACACGAAAATTCTCGGTCCCGAAGCTGCCACGACTGTCCCTGTATTTACTCCCAAGACAAGCCATAAGACGCGTGCAGAAAAGCCGCTTTGCTCCACCCCAAAACGTGTGTGACAAGGCGAAAAGATACAAGATATTTATATGATAAGTAGTGGCCTAAAAACATTCTCGAATCGTAAAATAGAAGGACAGTTACCGAAAAAAATAGTTAGGGTCACTAGGCCACCAATAAGCTTAGCGGAATGAAGGTCGGGCAGGTGAAATCTAACCAGGGTTATCTCTTGACCGTTCTGGGCAGTTCTGCTCATTCTGATGGAATTAATCGTTTTTCTCAGGCACATAGGCGATTTTGGACTGGGAAAAAATGGGCTCCCTAAGAAACACACTGGGATTTCAGATGAATGGTTCCAGAATAGGGGACGTTCTATTTGATGTTGTAACTTTTCTAAGTTATCACGGAGATGGCGATTTTGTCCAGATAATTTCAGATTTCATGAACAGTATTGAGGCTGATGGAACACTCCACACGTCATGTTAAATCTTTTAGTCACGTTGACGGTACATGAAAATCAACCTCCAATTTGAGAATCCTGTTGAGATAAGGTAGTGAACTAATACTTTTAGTCCGTTTTGTCGTTCGTTTTTATCTTGTCAAAGTGTGAACAAATAAGTTCTGTTTCTTGTAAAGCGCACACAGTGAAGGAACTGAGACTGCATACCATAAGGGTGCAGATGTCTCCATTCGAAATCATACTGACTAGCATGAGTCTTAAAGCTTATCCAAAAACTAACGTGAAGCTGGGTGCCACTGATTAACGTAATATAACCTCAGTGAATGCTAATCATGTGGTCGTGAAAAGCAACTCATCTGTTTCGGTTTAAGCAATAACAGCCAACTTCAGGGCAACGAATAACAAATGGCGGTTACTGATAAATTGTGTAAAAGTCGGTGGGTACAAATTTAACACCACTCACATTTTACTGTAGCCTTCACACTAAGATACATATTTTAGCCAAGTCGTTTCGAAGGTAATGAGTTTGAGGTGTACCGTAAGTAGAGCTCCTCATTAGTGAATACTTCTTCAACAGTCAGATCTAATGTCAAGTGCACGTTCTTTTGATGTACTTCAACAGGAGCGGGTAGAACTTTGATCGGCCTGCGAATGATGTAATCATACGTGAAGTCAAATGTAAAGTTTACGTTAATCAAATCTAAACCTGCTTATCAATAACCTATGCACTGCTTATCAGGTTTAGTGAATTCGATGCGTTCGTTCTGGCTTAGAATTCAGTATTGTGAAGTCACCAAGTGGAAGTAATGATGCATGTTTGCTGAATCTCACGTTGAGGTGATCTGGTAAACTTCATAAGTGAACATGGTTATGTTTTGATACGCTGATGAAACATGATCAGTAGAGCAGTGTTCAACAAGAATGCTTAATGGAAACGCGAATTGGATGTAAATATGGGAAAAACCTGAGAGATCTAACAAACGGGAAACTCGATTCCGGTGATTCTTCTCCAATAGAGTTGGATGAAACCTCATTTTGAGTGTTAAAAGTAACATCCGTTGTAAATGTTTATAAATCTGACTGTCACGTTTATTTTGAGAAAGTCACACAGTTGAACAACTAGCTTGTGGTATTTTGTTCCTTGCTCACCATAGTCTTGGCCAAAGAAACTGGAAAAATCCTGCTAAATGATAATTTGCCAAAGAATCGATCAGTTTGCGCAATCAGAGTAATTTGTTCATAATTCGCCCGAACGCCCAAACGCAGTGGAGGATTGTGTTTTGATCGTTCCTGTTGGATGTCTCAAATTGGGGACACAGTAGCGGTAACCTGCAGCAATTAATTCTGACAAAAATTCATATGTGTAAAGATGTTAATTTTACAAAAAGATGATGCCCATTGTTACGTTTATGTGACTTGATTAAATTAGGGCAGTTAACAAAATTTAATTGGTCGCAATTGGAATGTTAGTTATTGATCGATATACGTTGTAACTTTCATCCTCATGATGCAGAATGGGATAGGAGCTAGTATCTACAAGGCAGTAAGGTTTGTTTCGATCAACATGTTCGGTTTCCACGGACAACGTATACTGTTTCGCGTACTTCTTGTATTTCAGAAAATCATTCGATTTCCGAACAAGGTGTCGTAAACTTGCATACTGTAGCAATCAAATGCTTCTGAACAAAATACAAAAAAAATGAATTCCAATGTGCCAAGCAAATTTCTACATTATTCCAACGTTAAAACGTAAAGCTGCCCTAGTTTTTATCTCCAATTACTCTCCAATCTAATTAATCCCCAATTAATACCTGTATATATGTACTCTATTGAATAGTGTGCTTCTGACATGCCTCTCAGCATGTCAATTTTCAAATCGTTAGACCTATTCAGTTATGCTGACGGTGTTATCTTGTACACATAGAAACGGATAATATCCTACATGTGTCTAACTGATTTCTTACCGTTCTGTTAAAACCTTCCATTTACCGTTAGTGAGCGCTACCATTTGAGTCAGCCGTCTACTGTAAGGAAGCGTCAACTGTATTTTTACCGACACCTGTAATAAGCAAGTTATAGTTGCTAGATTTTATTTATAAACGAGACCATCCTAGTTGACTGAGACTGATCTTCTAGCAAACGTATGCGTTGTTGTTCGTTTTCAATCGGCACGGTTATGATCTTGCATACAGCTGAAAATGAAGGGAGTGTGGTCATTACGCGGGAAGCATACAAACCCTCGATCATAAACATGTGTACACATGAACACGTATACTCAGCTGGATGTCCTAAAGTCACATAGTTAATTACTGAGTAACACAGCATGAATATGGAGAAGACCGATCATTAATAAAACTCGGACATGTTTTACGGTTAAGTTATTCTAATGTTTGCAGGTTTCGCGTTGGAGGAGGAGCAAACATGACAAAAATTATGACAACACAGGAGTCCGGTGTTTGTTCTCGGTTTAAGTGTACATGTTTTCGTTAATATTTTTACTCAAATGTGTGCATTATTGCCCATCAATAATTTTTCTCGTCGATTCACACTTTCAAATTCAAGTACGACCACGGGCTGTCAGGTCGATGACCCCATTATTTCAGTTAACCCGTACGTGACTAGGGTTGGACACAAAGACTGACAAGACAGTTTCCAAATCACATCCGACACTGAACCAATATACACGGAAAGTACATTCACTTTGCTTGGACTTGATATATGTTTAAAAACACACCGAGTGTAAAATGTGTTCATTCAGAATGACTCAATCCATTTACTCTTTCACTGTTTCTTAAAACCAGCGTTCACACAACTGCTAGCACCAGTATCCTATCCAAACTGACTCATTAACCTCCAACATTCATCTGGTTGGACGTTGGGTTTAGGCAAGGTAAACAAATGGTAACACTGTGGAAGAGTGGGTTGATAGCTCGTCGACTGAAAGTTGTGGGTTGAACCTTCGTAATCATACCCTCAATCGTTCGAAGTAAGTGGATCCAATGCCTTCTACAATTCTTTGCCATAATGACTATAGTTGAAGCTGCTAATATGCAACCCCATACTTTTGCACGAGCAGTCAAATAGTCCCTCATTATTGACCATGGTCCTTGATCTGGGCTTAATCACCATTGGGTTTATCTTAACTGTATGGTTCTCACAACTGAATAATTATTGCCGTTTATTTGGGTCAAGCTACAGCACGTAGAAAAATCTGCTGAATAGGCGATGGTGCTAGTTGGTATAATCTTCTGAATAAATAAATCAACTCAGTGTTTGTGTACGAAGACAAAAATATTACTGTCTTTAAAGCAGAACTATGATTACCTTTGTTTTTTTTCTGGACCAACTTCACAATGAAAGAATGCACATAAATTCATGAAAATTCGACTCAATTTTACCACGGTCTACACTGCTTAATGAACCGATGTTACCTTTCGGTGATCTAGTCAGTAACGTTTGCTTGATGGGCTTGATAAAGCTTAGCTATCGTGAATGAGGTGAATAGGCCCATCAGTTAAACAACACAAAAGAGACTGTCAATAGTTTGGTATTGCGATTTCATCTACACCTTTTGGAATGTAACTGTTAGAATGAGATAAGCGGGAGAAGATGACCTACATTACTGTGGGAGATCGTGTAGGGAAACAAAACGACGGAACAAATACAACATAATTATCACCTGGTTGCCGACAAATTTCATTGTGTTTTGCAGCAGAATAGATGAGAGTCACATGGTCGACGGTAGCCATTTTGGATTAGTTTGTCACATTGGCCGAAGCTAAGGGACGCATGCGTATAACACTCACCACATGTGCCTTGCGTTATACGACTTGCGGTGCCACTCATGCACCACGTGTCCAGTGTAAAACCGGAGAAATGAGATCAGGAGGTATGGCAGTGAGGTCATTGTGTCCAGCTGGTCAGTGTTGGCTAGCTAATTGATTGGCTAGCACGTAACTGAAACCCTTATCTCTCAGAAAACAAACGGAGACTCCGGTGGTAAGGTCCAAACTGAAAGGAAAACTATTGAAAATATAACACAAGAAGTAATTCACTATATCGGTACATGTTGGCGCAATCTAGAAAGGATGGGGAAAAAATAAAATTTATAGATGGACTGAAAAACAGACAAAACATTCAACATACAGAACACCAACAAAGCTGATGAAGAGGAAAAGTGGAAGGCCACAGACAAACAGTTTTCCGAAAAGGGAAACGGGTGAATTGCCGAACCACGATGGTTGTTGTTTGATGCGAATGACAGAAAGACTATATATATATATATATATATATATATATATATAACCCAATTCAATTACGCCAAACATACTCGTTCTCACTTCGCAGACGGCGTTCTATGAGTATATTGGTGACCGACTAATCCCGGACGACCAGCACATTCACGGTCATATACATCGCAACGACATATAGTCATGTCACCACGACCTATGGCACTGCAGCCTCTCCAGTATGTCATTGTGTAATCGTTCTAAGCACCTCAGTCAAATCCGACGAGATAGCTAGTGAAGATTTGACAGCTTGTTGTAATAGGCTGTTCACGGTAATTCGATAAATTTTAGCGCGACGGTTTAATAGACCACCAAGGTGTTTGTGTCAGACTCTCATAATGTCCTCTGGGCGGATGCATGAAGAACCGGTGTCCACGTCAATCAGTTATTGTGTAGACTGGGTGGATGAACCAAAAGTCGTTTCAAACGAATCGTAGAACTGTTTGTGTTGTCGCTTATCGGCATAGCCCTGCATTTATTCATATTGCTTCCCTTACTAGTCGCCTTGATTTCTCGAAGATGTTCGGTGAATTTTCAGTGAATACTCCATAATGTAGCTATTTTCGCTTTGTTATTTGGACCCATTGTATAGATGATAAACGCCATAGTTTTTTCTCGCAACACGCTGAAGATGGCCGTGTTGTTGTTGTCGTCGAACCGGTCCGCATATTTCTGGCGTTCGACACCGATCGTCTCAATGGTTGCTGCCATGATCCCTTCTTTCTGCTGTTGCCACATAACCTCGAAGTAGTGGATTCAAGAGCACATTGCAGACTAGCGACAGCTGCAGGTCGAAAATTAGTCCTCGTTTTTTTGGGTTCTGCAATCTTTTGGCATTCATGGTCTTCTGTTGTCAAGATGATTCACATTAATCAGGCTAACAACATTGATAAACAATTTTCTCTTGACCAGCCTGTGATCTATGCTACATTCAGCTCCGCGCATCGTTCGTATGATACGCACTTCACGAATGTTGCGCTGTTGCACAATCACAAAATCAAGCGACTGGAGATGAGTCTACCTTATAATGTCAATCGCATCCAGCTAAAATCTGGTGTTTGTGATAGCCAGCTCGTGATTGGCGCACAGATGAAACAGACGATCATCGTCCTCCTTGAGCCAACGGATGTCGCAGGGTTCGAGAACTACCGACCAGGCTACCGAGTCGCGTTCACCTCGAGCGTTCAAGTCATCGGCTATTCACTGATACCTCTTGGGTGTTAGCAGACAGCTGATCAAACAACTTGTTCTGTGTATCATCAGTGTTAGACACGATCGGATCATAAGCAAATGTGGCACACTTACTTGACCGAGTTGAAGTTGCATGGACAGTATTTGAGGGTTGATGCCGTGCAGTTCGCTTATCATCAGAGTGTTCATGCGGCCACCTACTGCAAAGCATACACCGCGCTCTCTATCACCGTCTGCCGGACAGCCTATCCCGTATTAGAGGGTGTGTGCGTAACCAGCATCTGATTCTCAGAGATTACCTTGGTAAACAATCCTTGTCTCACTCAAGGCTTCTACGTGGATGCCATAGTCGCTCAGTTCCATCACGATCAGTGCGGCGCGGTGGTCTGGTCGTCTTGTGGTGCTGCATCGACCCGACAGCGTGTGCACATCCCACTTCTAAACAGAGTGCGTCTTGGGTCCTCGGGAATGTCGCAGGTTAGTCTTCGTGTTACTGAGATTTGCGTGAGGACTCTCTTCTCTATGAATCTTACTGGCAGAGTCATTAAGAGAGAGAAAGGGGGAGGGTTTGGCAGTAGCATATTTTTACCTATCCACCCTGCCATAAACAGCAGATGGGGCGACCCGTAATATGCTGCATGACGGCCAGCGTTATTCATTGTTTGGCTTATGTTGTACTTGCATAGTTTATGTGGGCTTTAGATACTGCCAGGAGACCCAGGTCCAGACAGCAGAGCGAATACGGCCCTCAACCAAAGCCTTTGGATCAAAACCTTGTAACACAAGGCAACAGGTAACACACACAAGGCGTCCAATAATACACAATCTTTAATGTCCAAGTGTGGTTCTCACGTTATATATGCGCTAACGTTTATGAATCAGAATTCCAGTCTGCAACACCCCCTGGTTTCCGCTCACACATCGTGTGCACTTCTGCCTATATGACTGACGCCTTCTAACGGGGGTTTGCCGCCTGCCATTCCTCGTCCGTGGTTCCGATCTCGCTGAACGATGGCTCGTCTGGTTGCCTGTGTTGTTCGCCACCTATCCATTGTGGACTTTGACCGGATTCCACGACCGTGTTGAGATATCCCTCTGAGTGTTGGAATGGTCGCGCCTCCGGTCTGGTCGTCCCTTCTTTTTTGCCTGCTATGTCTCACCCATTAGTTCGATCCAGGTGAGCGATGACCCATCCGGTCGCCCATGCAATCCCCGATCCGCCCGCTGTGGGCTTTTGGACGTACCCTCCGCTCGTTGAGGTATTCCGTCGAGTGCTGGAATACTCGCACTTTCGATTTGATAATCCACCACAATATATAAATCCAGCATCAACGACCACCAGCGACAGTAATACTGCAAAAACAGAGCGTAGGCTTGGCAGCCACACATCTATAAAGTCAGAGTTCCCGACCATTTTTTGAAATACGAGAGTAAGCGTCTGTCAGCTGATAGCTATAGTAAGATTTCAAGCGTCTACATCAACGATGTGACACAAACCTAACTGTGCGCCTCATATAACTCAACGGGGCACTATAAGAATCATATACGATCAATCATCCCTTGGGTGATCTGTGGCACAGTACCAACTTCCGTGTTGAAATAAACCAATTCGAGCTGTTCTGATGATGGGGCAGTCCAGTGGCACACAACCAAAATGATAGAAGTAGTTCGCAACACAAAAGTTTAATGACAGGACTTTGGTATATTAAGCTGGTCGTTTCTCTGACGGATGTGTCTAATTTATCATACTGATAAACGTTCACGACTTCTTATATGGTTGTGCTTAGAACGCGTCGTTGTCCGTTCGTTTCTCCGATGCCTCAGGGTGTGCATTTTGAAATATTATGTAAACTCAGCTTAGAGTTTTTACTGGTTTCACTTCGCCAACTGTGAATTATGTTACTAGCAGTAATGGGTAACACTTACAATAAACCGTCAGACTACACTAATTTTCATCCATTACTAGGCTTCATGAGTTAAAAGAACATAGTGCGTTCTTCTTAAGAGATTAGTTTATAAAGCCTTTTGGGATTGGTTAACTTTCACTTGGTGCCTGTCAAAATTCACACGCTTCCTCTTTCATTCCCAACATCTATAGAACCACTAGTAAATGACACGCACCACCATATTGCAGTTAATGCAAACTACAGCACTTTGGTAACTTATTTTCTTGGGTTACTCTCTCAAACCTTACAAACAGCCTGTCATCTCAGATTTCTAAGCGGTTGCTGTTTGTTTTCAGCTCACAACTGAAACATTGACTCACTCGGGTCGCCGTATTGGATTGTAGAAGATATATTTATACCCTCATGCTGGGCCTGTAAATTGAGAAGAGTGAAGACGTGCTTGATTATTACGCAGGTAGTGTAACAAGACGAACTTTCAATATCATAACCACATTGCAACAGTAACCATGAAACGGGACTAATAGGCACATCGAAGTTGTACTCAGTTGTCTGTTATGCTCCACTGTGGAGATAAATTTCGCGGACAAAATACGTTTTTCGGAATATGAACTGTCGTGAATTAATAGGAGCAGTGGATAGTCTTCAGCTGGTCACCAACAGCTTCACCCATCCCTCAATGAATTCAGTGGACCCATGTTTGGTTGCCCGTTCAGTGTTTTTCTCTTGGTTTGGTCTTCTGAAATTATGCTGCCATGTTTTCCAACACTGACAAAGAACTGAACTGTTGACACTTACTCTTCTTCTCAGGGTAGTTCCAAGTGCTTGACGGGTTTTCGATATGATGACAGTATCGATAAAATGATGTGTTCTTGTTCTGTAGTGTATTTGAAGTTCGTGCAATAAGTGAGCCACAGAGCGTAAGTGAAAAATGTACTACGGAGGAAGGAATCACTCAACTTACACGTTATTTCGGGCTATTTGTTGCCACACATCCTCCAAATATACACTTGCTGTTTCTTGTAGAGAGAGGCGTTTCAATTCAGATAGTTTTGTTTTGAGAGTGTAAAATTACGGACACCAACTTTCCGGACTAACTTGCATTTTCTTTGTCAACATGAAATGAAATAAATAAAGAAATATTTGATGCGGTCAGGTTTCAGAACTATTCATTATTTCTGTCAGAGAAACTGATTTCTACTTATAACGGTTTCTAGACTAAAGTTCATCATTATTATCATCAGTTTCAGTTCTGAGCAGTACTTGCGTGTAGTATTAGGCTAGCTGCCTTTGGTGTGGAGATTGTGCCAGGAAGAAGCTTACTACCAGATAAGTGCAAGAGTACAGACAGAGAGAACAAAAACGAAGAGAAAAAAGAACGAAAATGCAGGAGAGGGAGGAAAAAGAGCCATCAACCTTTTGGGTGCAGACTATCCATTGTCCGGGACATACTGTCATGTTGTAGAATATTTGTTGCCAACTGTATTAATGACTACAATTTCCAACATGGCAGATAACACTTACGAATAGTGATTGAACTCTCAGAACCCGGAACCACATCATCGCCTGACCGCCTTATGGTCTTTTCCAACCATTATCATCCATACTACACAATGCATGGTGGGATAATCGTTCCATCGGTATGCGCAGTATATTAACAAACCAGCGAAGATTGTGCATTTTTAGTTTCTCGTTTATCAGTCGCCACCTTGCACGTTTCCCAAGTATTCACAGACAGAGTTTTAAAATAAGTATCCTTATTAGGTAGCCTTGGTGCACTCCATATTTTACTTTCAGTTACTCGATTTTGACATTTATTCCTCATTGTATGTTCAAACAAACTATAGTGCTCAATTTTGTATGTGAATTGTGACTTTAACTAACAATTCTCTTTGGTGTAAAATCTATCTGTTTCAGGATTGAAGTAGTTTTCTAACATGTGCCATGAACAGATACGCTCTCATTTGCCTAGTGTGTGGCCGTTGCTGCCAAATAGCACACTCAAGTTAGTCGAACCGCATTCAAGTGTCCGCGGCGTTGTAAACTCAGTCTTTAATCGAAAATGGACCCATCTGCGACGCTACGCTGATACAGGTTGGTGAGTGCACCACTTGCTCTCGCCATTCTCGTGGACATCTATTCAGCAATATTAAAGTCTAATGAGATGACATTATCAAGGGAGGTGTAGCGATTCTCAATGTGAAGCGACTTCCCCGTAATAAAATAGACCGGGCCAGTTCCATCCCAAACTTTCGGGAAGCACTATACGTAACATTTAAGACGATGATCAGATTCAATCGGTTCAGCACAGTTTGTATGTCGTTTGTAGAATAACTAACTAAAGCGATGTTAGTGCGTACTCATTATCGATCAGTCTATTATTAATTGGAAGTCCCACAGCGAACTCCTTGGAACCTCTGAGAGCTAATTCCAGAATATTATCCATCACAAAATTTTAAAGGAAGGGGAAAATCGGATAATTCTGTCGAACACAACTTGAAATGGAGAACGCCCAGGGAAGCTGTCCACCAATGCGCAGACAACATTCTGAATAAACACAGCAAATTTGACAAGTGGGCCTACTCTGTAGGAACATTTTCACAATGGAGACAGCCAAAAGTACGCCGGAAAATCGAGTCATAAGCCGTACTTAGATAGAAAACTATCATCGGCGTTAACTGAGATAATGAACGTCAACGTTGAACTGTTTGGCGCAAGGTGAAAACTAGATCAATATACTGGCAACCAAGCCATAAATCCGTTGGTTCTTCATTTATCTGGTTCTGTTCGCACTTTATAAACCGCTGTATTCTGTGACCCGTGAGCAGCATGGATTAGGTAAAATCAGACCTATCAACCCCGTGGTTATCATGTGATATCCTGGCACCCTCTTTAAACATGGGAATGCATGTTGACAAGTACCAGTCCTGAAGCACCTCTTCATTCGCGCATAGAGAACGAACGAGTTCTGGATTCCAATACCGAAGCACGCATCACCCAAGCACTCTTACGAGATCAGCTCTGCAACGTACAATCCCATGGATGTAACTGCTCTTCTTCTGATCGTTCACATTTGGCATATCTGACATGAGTGTACTTGGCAGTTTTGAAGTCAGACTCAGCACAGCCCTCAGGGTTGATGTAGTGCACAATCCTGACGATCACGTTAAGATAGCAGATTAGGTCAGAATAGACCAAAGTTCAAACACTAAACCTGTGTTTAAGTAGAAGTGATACAAATGGACGGACGGAAAACCTGGTCGTTAGAATAAAGGCATCCTTGCCGTCCTCAAAAGCATGATCATCGGATGGACGAGGGAAAAAATCTGCTAGTGATCAACAGTGGAGTGGGGTGCATTCTTCCAAATCTGCTCCCTTGAAACTTCATAATACATATTATTCAACTTTCTGATAGTTGCGAACAGTGGTGGTGCTGTTCAAATTCTAGTGGTCCCGTAAACTCATTTGCAATTATTATCAAACCATTCAATCAGCCAATGAGGAACTGAGTAGTCGGTGTATATGAAGTATTCAGGCTTCGAATGAATAGGAGCCAAGTAGTTAGTTTCAAATTCAAAATGCGGCAGACCGCAGAAATACAAGCAAAGAAATACTGTCCGACTAAATCTTTCGAATATAACCGTAAATACAGCTATGATGCTCTCTGTTTCCTCATACATACCTCCACACAAGGTGAGTATCCTCCTATTGACAAAATGTGTCACCGAGTTGAAAAGCCACTTCCGCTTTGTGTTTCCCATAT
>LUCH01005314.1:0-16911 GCA_013368495.1 Paragonimus heterotremus | reverse complement strand
GCACGTGTTCACAAACAGCCACCAGTCAACAAGATATGACCTCATTGAAACAATCAGGTACAGATGAAGATGAGAACGTGTCAACAGCACCAAGAAGGAAGTTTTAGCAAATAGACAATGTTAGTTGTAAGGAGGAAGAATGCAAACATTTTATGTGCAATCATGATACAAAATTCGTCATGATCGTTTGCTGTACACAGTAAACAAATAAAGGCGGATTAAGGATGGGCTTTCTACAACCAAACCAAACACATCTCTACGGATTCATCGTTCCTCATCATACCAGACGAAAGACGACAAACATACCAGACAAACGTCAACAAATCTAACAATCAGTATGGTTGAATCTGACTAAGTCAAATGCTACCCGCTGTGTACTGATGTATTTAGACCTAACTGATTTAGCACAGTCTTTTCAAAATACCAGTCCACTTGGATATGTTCTGAATAACGTACTTATGTGACTTGCACTGACAAAAATAACTGTACAAGAAGCTAAGTATGGAAACACAGATGAACTTGAAGCATCATCCACTGAAATGCTCAAAAGTATGTAACAACAGCTATATTATTTATACACGAGAGTGGCTGTATCTTGTATCTTGGTTGTTTTGGGCTTACATCAGAACAAATTCAACTCAGTATCATAGTTTACATGTAATTAATCAGGATTTGTACACTCTATGCGTAGTTCTAGACAACATTCATCCAAACACTCAAGTTCCGTTCATTATGTATGATCAAGCGTCGTATGACTTCTCGTCGAGAGTAACATGTGAACCATAATCCCATTGGGCGGTAGGTAAACATTACTATCGTTGACTTCACACAATAAGTCAAATTCATTGAATGTTGGACCGAATTTTGAGGAAATTCAAACTACATTTTACCCTCGGTTAATAAGATAACAGTTGTACAGTGTTTCTGAGATGTTCTCAAACAGTTGCGAATATACTTCATCTTTTGACAGTGGAGTTTCAGTTTATCATGATAATTTTTATCGACGCTGCTCAAACAACACGACTGATATAAACGAATTATGCTGGAGATGATCGCTATCTTGAGTTTGGCGGAAAATGTGTCACTTTATTTGTATAATCAAATGCACCGAACTCAATATGAAACCTGTCTGAATAGATAAGCCTAAATAAACACCTAACAATAACCCGGAAGATCTGGCTACTTATATACCAGCTTCCACACTCACTGTTGGCGGTTTGTAACCTGGGAAATCGCAGCTTTGTTTGAATGTGCTTAAGTTGGCCAGAAATGGGTTTAACTGATAAAATCAGTCCAGCAGCAATCTCGGAATATTCTCAGATTACTGGTTTAGAACACTGGGTGTAAGGTGAAGATGGTTATTGGAAATTTTAAAGAAATAATGTATTACATTGGAACGAAAACAATAAGTTTGATGTATACTGTTATTCCGGAATTCAGAAATGATTAAATTAAGGAAGACGCACCGGTTTGTATCACCACTTATAACTGTCACGTAAAACAAATTACACTTTGTAATATACAGTATATAGACAGATTGTTTAAGGTCGTTCATGCTTACAGCCCTCTGTCTCTAAAATAGTTAGATTGTGTAGTCTTATCAAGTGAACCATTTTCAGCACAGAAAGAAAATACACTTGCGTTTCATACTTGTAATTCGTTGCAACCTTTCACAATCTACATCTTTGTTCCAGTACTGCGTGCGTTCCACCCGGGTTGGTTATTGCTCAATAAAGTCTATAATCGTCTTACCAAGTGTTCCAAAACTTCTTTTTAGCCCAAGAAAGACTGTCTAACCATGATAGTTCTCATGACCATAGAAATATTTGAAGCGCCCAGTTGAAGTGCTCTAATAAGCCGCGGTTTCACTCTGTTTCAGATGAAGGATAGAATGCTGTTGCGGATTACAGACTAGGGACATTCTTTTATCTTGCAAAAGCAATGCTAATGAATCGAACTCAGGTTCCCTCGGGGTCACTCAATAAATTCAGTCTGACCTATCCAGTACTGTGAAAACCTTGATTTAATCTCGGTCATCCTGATGCTACGAAATAGTACAAAAAGTCATTCGTCGGAACCAAATCTGACAGTCATGAAGATGAAATATAACCGAAAGAGAAATCCAGAAATGAGTTTCATGTGTTGCATGTTTCATGTTGTTCTGTTAGAAAGTATGGCTGAATGGTATAATACCATACATTCCAAACCGAACATTCGCACTCAAACTGAGGCCATAATGATACATATTGACCTGTGTTTTACAGTGTCCCGTAAGCAGTAAACTGATAGAGGTGACGGACGGTGACAATGCACAGTTGTCTGTATGAAATCTTCAAGTATGAGTTTGTGGTGAGTACTTGTGGAATTTTAGCAAAGTCATCCGGTGAGGCGAGAATGCAGCAGTATGATATAACACAAATCGAAAACTGCTGCCCAAAGGACCTGAAATATCAGATAGTTTTCTTGAATATCTTGCATATCTGACAACCCAAAACAACCTGTTGACCAATGTGCCCAAAATTCTCACACGAAGCTTGAACGCAACAATCAGTTTTAACGGTTAATCCCAACCCCAGTAAAATAGCATTCAAATTCATTTTCAAAAAACGGGCCGATTTGTACTTATTGCCTTAATTATGATTGGCGGTGTTAAACGTTTTAAGAAAGTTCTCCATGAAATTCTAATGCTGCAGAGTACCTACATTGATTTCTGACAGTTTTACATTGTCATTGTCGGTCTATTCTTGACTAGCTGCCCCGTCTTAAACACTGAGTATCGTCATTTCAGGATAGAAGATGTAACACAGTTTCTTCCTGTTTCCTTGATTACAGCAACGCTTTCGGATGCACCAGTACAGAGCAACCACTTCTTGATCACAAACAACATCCACTTTCATAACATCTCAGAATGTTTTTAGGTGAGTATTTTCCAATCGGTTTCCAGTTTACATGTTTAACTGGTAAAGCAATTTCAACAAACACCGCACTTTCAGAAATTCCCCAACGCGTACTTTCTTCTATAATTTTCTTCATCTTTTGTTTGAGTTCTAGCTCCTTTCTCATGGATTAGGTGTTGCTAAATTATAGGGATGATGTCATTTTTGGCATTCGAAATTCGGAGGTATACTCCTTTTCTGTCATGAAGAACGATGTTCCGTTCCTTATGGCTCGATCAGTTCAACTTTATTGGCTTCTATTTCTCCTTACTAAAGAAACTAATGACTGGCACCCTTTTGATGATTTCTCCCAATGTAGTTGAGAACGGGGCTATTTTAATATCTCAGCCTGTTAACTACTTGAGCATTACATTGAGATACCAGCTTCAGCAATCGGTTTATGTTCCTAGTGTTTCAATGAATTGATAAAACGCAAGTTTTATTTTAGACTCAAAGCCATTTCCAGCCACTTATAGTTGTAGCTCCCGTTTAGTGAACGTAAGCAGTCTTCCCAATCCCTTATGCTTTAAGCCGGTTGTTTTCCTTGAACTTTTGCTCAAAGATTTTAAGCTTTTTCCTTGATCCAATATTCTCTTGTCTAGCGGTAGCTGCATTGCTTGCCTCAATTTAGATGAGTTTATTGATTAAACATTTTAACTCACATAAGTCACTTGCTTCTAAAACTTCGTCCGATTACAATAGCCCTCCAGAGGGATCTCCATCCCCCAGCTGGATAACCATCGTCTTGTTTGATGACCTTAGGTTGGACATATCAAGTTATCGTCATTTCGAACATTTTGAACATTTCAAACAAATATAAAGTCTTTCGGACGCAAAGCAATTTTGAAGTAGAGAGATTTGGATAATCTCCAACCTAATTATTAAGAGATATTTGATTTACTCTTGGGGGACCTCCAAACCTGTAATGGAAGGTTATACAAGTGCGTGCGTAAACCATACGCAGCTAGACAAATGATAAAAATAGGCTGAATGCTGCTGACATCTTCTCACAGCTTTTGTATCCACGTAGAATTTTAAGTGAGCCTCTTTCGGGACTAAATACTGCATCCAATGTTCGCTCGCTTTAGATCTCGTCAGTCACGGTCAGCCTTGGAACTCCGGTCACACGCATGTGAGGCAACCATGTTGGTTGCCGTACGGTTGACAAAGATATACACTGCTGACATGTTTTACTATGAGCCACACTTGAGTCTAACGCTTATTTATGAAAGAAGCTGGCCGAAAAGTCTATGTGAATGCCTGCGTTGCAATCACATTTGGGTGATGTTCAACTTGTAATCAATGACATTCCCGACTACTTGTCAGTAAAATACTGATCAGTCTAGTTCGCAGTAGTCGGCGAACACATTAGGTTTGAAGGTAAAATACGTTTCCCTCAGTAATATTAGCTGCCGTTTTACTCGCGTACACTGGCTGAACTTCCATTCACTTAAAGGAAGTCAGGAAACTGTTTTTACTGATATTGCTGTTCTCAATCAAATATTACGTGGCCATGATCGCAACTTTCGTATTTCAGCCGACTACTCAGCCGTTCTTTTCAAAGTGTACATAAGACTGGCACTCCGCTATCGGCAAAGCTTACCGGATTGCAGCTGAACTGCAGCCATGCTTTCACAAGATAGCCGTCTGCTTTCGAAGCTGTCAAGTAATCCGAACATTCGTTGCAAACAAGTGTGGCTGAGATTTAATTGCTACCAGTCTGTGAGTGCCTAATGCGAAGTCATCAGCGCACCCGTCATCATGATTGTCCACTGAAAGCGCAATAAAAGATTATTTCCTGGCGAGTATATGGAGTGCTAGCGAACTCTAACAAAAATGAACAGAATTCAATTCAGGTGCTTTTTCTGAAAACAGCTCTCTGTAAACTCTTTGGTGACATGAAAGCATCGATAACTTACAAATAGTGCTTAGGTTATACTATCCAACATGCCCTACTGCTTGTCAGTTATGGTTTGGCCGTCATCCTATATGTTCATTAAAAGAAAATATTTATTTACATGTCAGTCATATTTCACATGTTCTGCTCACTATTATAGTGAATGGCACATGATTCTGTTAAAATCAACATAATCGTTCACAAATGCCGGAGTGGATGTCAATCCGTTCAATTATCAAAGAAAAACTGAAGGTTAATTTTTTGAGTCAGGGATTTTGGACAGAATAATGTATGCTTATGCTTTACAGTGAGCTATTTCCTTGTAGTATGAAAAGTATTAATTGGTCGTATTTCACCTCATAAACAGATTGTTATGGACTGGAAATAGTAAAATGACCTCCCTTGAGCACATTTTAGACAATTTGAACCACTAGGACTAACTGTAAGAACAGTAGCTGTCAGCATTCTTTGGCTTGAGTGACCAGACATTTCTGAATGAAGTTGTTCCGGCCTCTTGTAAGCTCCATCGGAATGAATGCTGTATTTTTGTGTTGGTATACAAATAACGTTTAAACACACATGGATGCGTCTTTGTTTACCAAGATGTATACATTGATGCAACGAGTTAACGAGCTGGAAGGTGTTATGTCAATTTTACTACTGTCTTCTTGTAACAACATGAAAAGTTTTCAGTTCTCTAAACTCAATAGAAGGTTCTACGCACTGGTTTCCGAAGGTTTCAGTTTTCAATCTAAGCAAGTTTTCTTATGTTTGATTCATCCGCGCCTGAACTTTTAATCACACCCAACCTGTAGCATCTACACTTTTTAACGCATTATCGATTTGGATTAGGTTGGAAAAGCCATGTACATAGCATAACTGGCAGGAAAACATAGACGTTTTGCTCACTTCCTAGTGAGAGTTTGGATAGTGTGACAAATCAGAGTGACTAAATATACAGAAGGTGTGATATGCTGCGGCTTATTCATGGGCAGCTGGTGTGTTGCGCTTTTTCTTGCCTTTATGAAGAGCCGTTCGCAAATTCTTACAGTATGAAGCTACCTATTGGTTTCTTGTGAACTGTTAACGCCTTACGATAACTACTACACCAAGGCGTCCTCCTTGTCTTCATGTCTGATCTTAGTTTGGCTACTGGATGAAACAGTCCACCAATTATCTATTTGTACGATGATCACAGATCATTCAAAACTCCTTGTTTGTCTGTCGAGTTCGTACATAACTTGAATCGCATTAGTACTGTACCGCAAAACCTGTCTGCATTAGAAAAGGCAAGATATAGTTCACTACTCAGGTAGTGTTACGTATGCTGTTCTCTACAAAAGCATTTCGACTGCCCTCTTCAGTCACATCAGGCGGACCATAACAGGTTGACAAATAAAGATCATACACGTGAATTCAATGTAGCAGCAGAGATCGCGAAAATGTAAGCAAGCAAATACTAACTGGAAAATTCAAAGTTCAACTAGGGAGTCAGTATGTCTCATTAAATAAATGTTTATATACACCAGACTTCCCACAAACTTGGTTTCGAAATATTCTAAGAAATGGTGACAACGATGAAAAGCAGAAATATTGGCTTCTAAACCAATATGTGCATCAAGTCATATATGGGTAGCAAGTTAGTTACACTGTTCCGACGTATAACAAAATACACCGTCAGGACTACGTACAAAGCTTGAATAAACCAATGACAAGACTCAAATTATGTGACGTTTTCCGGAGTAACATTCCGTACATTCTGATCACACATGGACATGTAACTAATTTTAAACATAGGGCGGAAATAATGGCTTGAGGGATTAGACAGAAAGACACGGAAATAAATGAGACGCTGACTATCAGGGCTGCCGCAACGTCAATCCACATTGTTTTTGAACACACAGGGGAAACAAATTGTTTTAAAAGCTGATGGAGTAAGATTCACCAACCGACCTACACAGATGACCTACACGTTGGCCAAAAATGAAACCACCCACACATTAACTCTAACATTAGTCAGAAATTTGCTGTAGTTGTGAAATGAAGTATACTGGTTGGAGGGTTAAACAGTTTGAATCATGTGACTTGTAGCATATTCACATAAAGTTAATTAACGACAGAGCTGTCACCGTTCACTCTTCTCCTAAACAACATTAGAAAGAAATAGGATCTATATTCCATAATCAGAATTATTTTGTGTTATTCATTGTTCAACCACTACGAGTAATTAACCTTTTATTGGAATAGTTACGATATACCTACCTGATTCCACCATGGTGGAAAAGATTGGTATCTATGGGTTTACGTAATTCGCTCACCATATTATACTCCAGTTCTAATTGTTCTGGTTTTATAGATTGCTTACATTTTTTCTACTTAGTGACAGCCTTAAGCAATCCACAGTGGTCATCTAAAAGCTTCCGTGTGTTTCATTTGGTACAGAAGTTGGTTCGATGTCGACCGAGAAGCTGGCAGCTTATTCAAATTGTTTAAGATTTCCATGCCAAAAACCTTGAAGACCTAAGTGAATCTTAACACATTCAGCCATATTCCTATTGCAAAAATCCTGAATTCTGGCTGGATTAGAGCTAGGAGTAATTAACGATATGCCCGAACACAGCAAAAGTTTTACCAGCTTAGCTAAAAAGCCACGTCGAAAGCACAGACATTTCACAAGATATCGTTCGCTAAATGAACCCCCCTGGGCGACGAAAACAAAACAGTATCCTCATTTTGTCAAGTGTGAATGAAGCTATTTTCAATGTTCAAGCTAGTGTGTACCCTGGTAATATTGTCAAAATGTCCACTTATCAGTAAAGTTTTTATTTTGATGTTCATATTACCTCCCAAGTAATTTCAAATAATTCCAACTATTAAAATATTACAAGAAGCGAGGCAGAGCAACTCACACATGGTGTGAGACAGTGTCCGTTGATGACGATACTCGAAAAACAGTCCGCACATTGTTATACTCATGTAGAACAATTTTCTCCTTTTCATAGCTTACAGAGAGACAATAATTAGTAGGTAATTAGTTTCATTCACTCAAGAATTCCGCCCGAATATGAAACGTTCGAACAAATCTGAGAGGGATTTAAATACCAATCTGTTGGTTACACACACCCTGCATTTTCGCGGACACCTGAACGTGGCCTGTCTTATATCCATTCTGGAACTTGCAAGTACACACGCATTCGCAAAGCAGAAAATTATCTTTGAATTACCCATAATCAGATTAGATACCTCGATTTACTTCAAAGTTTGCAATCTACAACTGTTGGCCAAGTGTAACATATGTGTGCCAATGCCACTTCTTAGATCTTCAGAACAGTCGGTCATCTCTACCTTTGTCTGTTCCCTTCAAAAATGCTGCGACTGAATAAGTCACGTAAAACGAGATAACTTGTGATGTGCGTTCGAATGTTTATGATAAGAACAACTGTGAATGATGTATTTGTTTACGATAAAACCATCCAACTGAAACCTACTATCTCGAACGACACAGGGAGTAAGAGAGATAAAACCTAAAATGGTTTGACTTACATCAGGATGGTTTCTGACACCTCTTTTTATTAGACTATATCATTTAGATTACGCACTGTACATATAAGACAATGCTAAACAAATATTGTTTCCGTTTAATCAAAGCATGAATGCTGTATAATTTTCATAAACGTTTTATTGGGAGTAGCTGCAGTATAACATTATCCGAAGTCATCACTATTCGAAGTACTTGCATACGTTCCATCATGCTTTAATCACGGTCACGTCAAACGTGGTTGGGACAAACCTCTGTGCACCACTTCAGTGGTGGTCATTGGGACCACTTGTTTACCGAAACACTTATCAACCCCTATTGAATTCGTGGTGGATGCTTGCTGGTTGGAAGGCCAACCACAATAAGGTTGATCGATTACCGCTTATGAACGAAAGGAAGTGCAGCAGCTAAGGAAAATGACAGGGGGTAGCTTAGTACGAACAGACGATGATGTAATACATATTTCTGTGATCATTCAAAACATTGCTTTTCTGTTCCAAATGGGAATCCGATCGTGTACTGATCCGTGACATTCGCACTGAAACAGCTCAATGTTGAATCGTCCAGCAGGTGTTCAGCGGAACCGTGAGTACTCCATACATCAGGCTGACGCTTTACTTACAAGTACCCACTACGATTACACAAAGAACGCCTTCAGAACCTTCCTCAACAACTTACCGAAAGATGAAATCAATGATTTGTTGATTACCACTATAATGACCACACTCTGGAGTGAACTGTAACCCAACATGCCTGTGTTTATCAGTGGGATGCTGTTATACTTGATGACTAAAACATATACATTAGCGGAATGTTGGCGTCACCTCCAGGGAATGAAGTACAGTTTATCTACTGGGTCACTGATACGCACAAACCTACATGTTCGGGTGTATGTTTTGCGACGGGGTGACATAAACTGCTTGCAGCGGATACGGTAAATTTTTCCGTGAAATTTCAATTTTGGAATAAGATACGTATAGACTTTATCTTAAACACACCTCTAGAGAATTCTAACTAGGATAGTGTGCGGAAATGTCATAGGTTACAAATCAACGACAAATTTAAAATGTTTATAATCCTGAATATCGTGGAGTACACTAACGCATTAAATATTGATCACAGGATGGAACATTCCCTCATACCATCTTGTGTAATTATTTCGCGTTGTGGTATATGTAGGAATATCGCTTAGTAGCACAAGTTGAAGAAACAAACCCGATGTACATAATGTCCACATGGTTAATAACCGAGCGCATTAGCGAAACTAAAACACACTTGATTCCAACTGTAAGGTCAAATGTCAGTTTGGTTGAACGAGCCTGGAGGGATGTGGTGGACCGCTCATTAGATGAATGATAGTCAGTCATTTAAGCGTAACACAAATTAGGGGAAAAGGGTGCTAAATAGATTGCATTCTCATGAAAAATTAGTTGGCATACGTGTTAAGATGAATATGGAGTTGTACAATATAAATCTTTAAACCAGTGTTTACCGTAATAAAAAACAAACACTTGAAACATTCTTTTTAAGTCAAGAAGTTGAGTAGGCTGTCAGTGTGCCAGCAACTCTCGGAAATATACCCTCGGATTTTTACGAGTGCATAAAAAAGATCACTTACACCCCCAATAAAAAATATCGAGCGAAATACCAAGGAAAACTGAATGTCGGAGATCACATCCACTGCCACTACGATGATAACAACAACCATCCAAACAGGAGTTTCAGATAACAGAACACAGGATTAGACTTCCGCTTAGCAGCACGTTTAGCATAGCGCAAGTTTCAACTGTTTAACCTTCGGTGCAGAAAGCTAAATGCCACTCCCGAATCGCATTAGTGTTGCGTCATTAGAATACGATATCCAAAAACGCGACAAAAATGCGTTTCACACAGTCGTCACCTAATGGAAAAGTGCACTATGTTGAAACTGTTAGTATTCACAAGTTCGAACCAACGTCAGTTGTTCAGAAACAACTGTTTGTAGAGTTATCGCTCACACTGCAGTGGCGGTGACAATGAACTCTGAAAGTTGAGTTTCTATGCTATTTCGTTTAATTTCTGATACTGTTACACACGCGATCTTTTGTATGCATCGTAAAGATGCACCGAAATTCGTCTGGAAATAAATTGTGCCGCACCAACCTACTGATTTCTCTGTTTCTCGAACAGCCTCAATGAATATACATTCGTTAGTCAAACCCGTTAGTCAAACAAAGATAACATTTTCTTCTAATCTCCAGGCTACTCGCAATGATCAACTTCAAAGTATAACAGCTTTGGTATACAAAATCATATTTTATTATTTCACTCCCATTCCGGTCACTTTTACTTGACGTCTTCAAACTTCTAACTACCATCTCCACACAATGTTCCCAAAATGAATGCGAATGTGGTCCTGAATTAATTAAATGAGGGCGTGGGTTTCATACGAAACTGTCTTACTCTTGTAGATTGAAATCTAAGTTGTCCGCCAACAAATGTAAGCAGCTACAGACTTATTATATTGTGAGTTAGTACCCACTAAGTATTCATCACCATCTGCGAAGTAAACCAAATGTTCCGATGGCTTGTTAACAGACTAATCGTGTAGTAGACACTGTTCTTCGCGAATTCCTCACAGAAACAAATCGTTTCCACTATTTTCATACTGTTAGTCAGGTCCACAAAACATCTGTCAAGCTGTAGTGGAATTTCCTGCAAATATTCTCTCCACCAGTAATTTGCAGTGTGCGAAGATTTTGCATCCAAAATTCCATTCGATATGCATGTTTAATTCTAGCCGTTCAAAATATGCCTATGTATTCAATCAGATCACGAAAACAATGTAACAAAAGCCATTCAATAAAGCACGGTCTCTATTGTCCAACTCGCACTTCCTTACACCATCTGTGCGCTCGCGTTTATGAACCGGAATTCCAGTCCACAACAAGGCGACGGTTTCCAATTTCAGTTCATGTGTATTTTTACCTGGTTTTGTGTGTATGGCTGACGCTTCCCTTCGTGGCCTTCTTGCTTGCCATTTCCCATTCGTTGGTTTGATTTCGCTGAGAGTTATTCACAATCCACCCACTGTGGGATTTTGCCATATCTCACCATAGTTTTCAGGTAGTTCATTGAATGTTGAAATATTCTCACCTCCGATTTGGCCAACCATCACAACGGGACATCTGATTGTATGCATTTGGTCTCACTTTCTTGTCACACTACACGTAATTCAACTTCCACACGAATATAACCGTTTTATTCAAACCAGAGTAGCCAATTTTCTCCAAATGATACTGATAACAGCAGGTTGCTGTGGTCACTGTTTGAATTCAACCCGCCAGACTAATCATCTTTTGGTTACGAGAAATGTGAAAACGGCTAAAAATTCGCTCTTCGTACTAAATAAAGCATACTATTGACCTGATTTGGTCTGATCAATGTCACGCCTATAGTTGTCGATTTGAAAGATAACTGTTAAATCAACGCACGAAGAAATCGTAGAGTTGAGAACGTCTTCGTCAGATGACTGGTAATCAAGGAGAGTTGTTTGTCGTCTCACTTTTGGTTCCCAATACAGCTACGCAAACAACTAGCCGTTTGTGGAGGTAAACATAGACGTGTGTATTCAGATGAGTTCCCATCGATAAGTGATCTGCAAATCATGTGGCCAGCTGCTTCTACAAATTTCATTCGGTTCCTTTCATGGAACTATTTGCGTTCAGATTGTTACTTCCAGGATATTTTAAGCAATCAGCTGTCAGAACTTACTTCACTTCGTTTAAATGCTTGATTCAACGAACGCTCACAGCCCACAAATTCTCAAGTATACTGAAGCCTTGTTAATCAGCCGTCGACAGCCGGTCTTATGTGCACAAAAACAACTGACTGTCAACCTTTGTTTGCCGTGGGTTTGGTCGTGAGTACCAATCACGATCCAGCCCGTTTTGTACTTTTAATCGTTTCATTTAGGTCTTGTTGGTTATGTTTTCATACTAGTCACACGTTTACGACTGACGAGAGCGTGCGAAATGAATTTATATCGTAATTTGTGTCTTCTGACTATTCTATTCAAATGATTTAACTCTGTTTTTACACTTAGAGAATGTGATTTTCTAGTCTGCAGCAGTGGGCAGCACTTATAAATTTTAACAATAAAGCACGAAGGTATCACCGCTTTCATTCTCAACTGCCGCAAAGTGAAAACAGTGAACTTACGAATCTCAGACAAGGGAGAGTAGTTAGAATTGAATTTCAGGTGTTTTAGCTATTTCTGGTGCTTCAGTTGCTTTCTTGTGAAGTGAGCCGTCCGAACAATCTATCTGAATTGCAACGACTGTGATCGAATGTGGGTGGTGTTCAATCTGAAATTTTAGAGTAAGCAAATAGCTCGCGTGCACATAAGATGGATCGATACTGTCTGATCAGTGCAGTTCCACTGAATATAAGCAGTCAGGCGAGTTTGACATAATAGCACAGTTATCTGGGTCAGCGTCGTGACCTGTTGACTGGATAGACTGAGCGATCGGTGAGATCGGGTTTTGCGATCTTTCCCGTGTTTTTCTAATCGATTATATCGGTCATCTGATCAACTCTGTTTGTCTGTGATTTGCCACGTTTTAACGCAAGCTTCGATTCGTTCCGAGTACGTAAGTGTCACTGCAACTGCAAGTGAACTAGTACGTATTGTGACAGACGGAGTCGGTTGTTATGTTTATCGGTGCATATTTATGACCGATTTTCAGAATGGAAAAAGATATGCATAATCCATGGCCTGACCGTGTCTCAAAATAGATTGTCTTCTGGGAAGCGCAGCACCGATTTGGTGATCATTGTTATCTGGCAACCTGAGAAGAATCTGTGTCTAAATAACTGATTTTGTCGTGCTCGTGGAATTAAGTAAACTTTACGGCTAATCGTTTATCAGGATAGCAGGAAGACAAATTGTCGAGGGATCGAATTTCGTTTATTTGCATCAGTCGACCATATAAGATAGTCAGTTACAGCAACACATCAATGAAACGAACGAACGTCACGTGGATTTATCCCATGGTGGGGTAAACCGCTTCAATTCTGCGGGAACGAGACTAAATGCGTCAAAAATGAATTGCCGGTATATGGCGCCTGATTGGCAGCGCTTCGGAAGACGACAACATTTGTCAACGATGTCCTCTTAGTATGGTGTTTTTCGTTTTTATCGACATTTTCCACGTGTGACTATGAATTGACTATACTAATAATCTTATTAGGGACCTCCCTGAAGGACTGTTTGATTGTCGTCGTCGGTATCACATCTGATGTGTCAGAATAAGTAGACTCCCTCACTTGATTGATACAAGCATACAGAGACTGTCGTGGTAAACGCGGATGTCAGGAGACAAACAGAGTTCGGGTTTAGATAAGTTGGATGTTCATATTTAATAGCATCGGAAAGTCTCCATTTAATGACGTAAAACGTCACTAGAATATTCTGTGATGTCTACAAGACGCCTTCTCTCAACCAGGTGGGATGTGGCTACTCAGTGCCGTTTAACACCGGGAAGTTTAATCTAAAAGTTGGTTTCCTTCTAGTATACCCTCCAGTGACTTACAAGCCCGATGTTCCGAACTTGTTAACCACACTAAACCCGACTAAATTATTTTCTTGAAAAGCTAAGTCATATTCAGGTTTGGATAATGTTCGGTTTCACCGATCATCTCCAGGGGGAAACAGCAGTTGTTTTGTCAACTTCAGACGACAACCACACGATGTGAACTTAGCTGCAAGTTGCAAGCATAAAACCAGGTGCAACCTATTGTATAATGAATGGATTTTACATTTAATTTTCTTTACTATTCCTGTTATCCAAGTTGGTTTCGCCTTTTTCGATCTAGAGCGCTGATTGGCAAATGGCTGCTCTGATTGAAGTGCTTACTCTATTAAACATACGAAATCTGATAGCACGTAACACGAACAAGTAGAGATGATAGTTTGGATGGAGCAGATCAAGTTACCAACTAGGCAGTCTTGCGAGTTTAACTTCCATTTTTCTCACAACGAGAATTCAATACAGAAAATGAGCTGGGTTGCAACATGTCTCTTCATGAAAATTACTTTCTAGTAACTAGCAGCAATCGTTTCCAACAGTCATCCTTCATTTGGGCAGGTAGACATTGTTTTCTACAACTTAGATGGTCATTAGAATGAACTAAATTCCAGCCCACATTTTCTTTCTTAATCCCCACACACCTTCATTAAAAAACACGTTCTATACTTCACTCATCCTTACGGCAATACCTTGATGTAACAAGAACAAAAGAAGTGTTTGTTTGTGGTCAATTTGTCAGTCGTTCGAGTTTAAAAGCATCAGATAAATTTGGGCTGTTAGTTTACGCAAGTATGCTCTCAGTTTATCCCTACAGCCGCATATGCGAATTTCTATATTTTTATCGGTGGAAAAAAGTAGTTACCAGCGATAAATGTACGCAAATCAAACTATACAATTGACTTACATCTCTCTCTCTTGTGATTCCAGCATTACATGTGAAACAGGCTTAAGAACTCCGAATGTGAAATCCCTGGTCATGTGTATTTCCACATGCACCCCTCGAGGTAAAGGAATTTAATATTCAATCAGTATGTGCAGCATTTTAATGACGGAACACTGTCTGAATAGCAAATATCATCGCATTGAAGGCATCTACAGTCATTTCAATCTGATTTCTGTTATAAGATAACTAGCTGTATTACGTTGCTCAAAATTTAGCGCGCTTATTCTCTATTTTCGGTGGCAGTTACATTTCCATATCTCATATGTAGAAAGCACGGATCGATATGGAAATTAAACACCAGAAAGGACAAACACTTCTAGAACATTGGTTAGCGCCAGTAAATGTACTGTACTAAACTAAGAACATAAGAAAATGACCAAATAAGACAACTTTAAAATACAGTTTTGTAAACCAAATCGATAGAAGGAGACGTAATGAACATTTCGACTCAGATTGGGCTGATGGCCAATTGGAACATTAACAAACTAGAAGCAAGAATGTGTAAACGAGCAGGAGCTCAATAGTCACTCGTCGGACTTCCTGCTGAGGTACAGACGAACCACTGCAGTACTAGCCACCAAGAAATTTGCTGGAAAGGTAGAAACAACAGCTGCCTACTCCTAGAACCAATGTTAGAAAATAGATGACAAGTCAGTTACTGCCTGTGTTCAATTTCGATCCTTTCAATCAGTCAACAACTGTTGGTCAGACTAGCTGATGCAAGAGAATCAATTGAAATCTGCTGTTGTTTGTAACAATTGACTATAAGAATTGAATCGCAAGCAATGGTCGCATGGTAATCGGGGTTACGATATAACACCATCGGTATATCCTATTCAAACTGTTCTTTTTGGCTACATTATGGCTATCTTCATTTACCAATTTCAACACTTGCAACGGTAAGCCTATGTGGTGTGACCGAATTACACACGATTCTTGTCCGTAAGTGACGAACGAATGGTGGTCGTTGTAGACGAAAACGTCATTTATCATTGTGAACCAAATCACAGTTGTCGAGACATGAGCATCATATAATAGAAACAGTGATTACTGAGAGTCAAACCATCTAATACTTAAAATCTTTTGTTTTCAGGATACAAGAGTCCATACGTATAACTTTGTAGAGAAGGATAGTTGATACTCTACCGCTTTAGAATCAGAATACACATATGTTTTCATAATTATGAACAGTAGAGGATAACCGAAAGATGATAACGTGTCGTTGGATATTTCCTGCTTCAAGGGATGTAAAGATTATTTCTGAAGAACGGTGTTTATGTCAACATTGTATAAATGTTAATTCCTTTGAAGTAACAAACCTAACGGACAACCAGCTGTAGGGAAACATGGTGACCCGGAAATTCAGTTAATTTTCTATCAGCAATTTATCGGTAGACCAGAGGGTTAATATCTGTCCATCTATGTTCAAGGCATATACATCCATTAAGTCGACTATCTGCATGGATAAGTTTACACACAAGTAGCTAATTGTCGACCATATCAAACAGTTAAGTTAAATTTTACTCCATTCTAAGCTAGTGTTTGAGTCTACTCTAACTGTTTATTTATATAGCACGGTTTACTAAATATCGAAATTTCTTAATGTCTACAGACCATACAGGGGATGTAATCGTGAACTCATCTGAAAACCTACTTTTAATTCGCCACTGTCATTGTCCCAGTGTGACTAGATTTTTTCCTCAGAATTATGTTAACGTCTGCTAGTGGCCATGATAAACATAGCCGTCTAAACACTGAGTTTAGACCGAGCAAGATGAGACGGTCATATTCAAAATTCTGGCTAGAAGTTTTAAGGATTTCCATATTGACAGCTACCTGTGGACTGAAACTTTTCTATTGCGTGATAACCGAATGCGATCAGATAGCATACAGTTGTTGAACATTAAGAAATTCAACATGACTAGTTAAGCAACCTGTTTAAGTCACATATGAAGACTTTCCGGCTTTGTGGTTGGTTCAACAACAGCTACATCGGAACATACTTGTTCACAGCATGCTTTCATAGC
>LUCH01005313.1:3008-25102 GCA_013368495.1 Paragonimus heterotremus | reverse complement strand
CCGCCCAGTCGGCACCACGAGGAGGTGGTTCAGCGCGCCGGCTGAATCTCAGTTCCCCAATGTTTACTCGTGCCTTAAATAGAAGAATGGACATCCTTAATTTCTGACAACCACCGGTAGGCGAACATCTTACATACACGAATCTCAAACACATTAATACATAGTGGATAATTACCTGTGGATCCCAGTGGAGAACTTGCTGTTATATCACAGTGGAACATACTTTAGGTCTTATTCATACTGGTTGAACGATTATAGTGAGGGGTTATTAGCAACCCTAGGTTGTTGGCTCTCACAGGTGTCATTTCTCTACACTGACTATTAGCCATGTGAACCGTCTTAGCAAAATAGGATTCGAGTTCTGAGAATACAAGATCTTTTCCACAGTTGCGATTATCGCTGGCCTTCATAACCACTCACTGATATCGACCAACGAAAACACTTCCACAATGCCCTCGAGTAGTCCGAACACGATAGCTGAGCAGGTACCACTTCGGAACTCTTCATTTTATTGGAAAAACTCCGATAATTTCTTAATAATTTCTCAAACGTCTACCCAGCAAGAATTCAACAAGTCAAGACTAGATCACTAGACACAGTTCTTTCTTCCTTAGACGCGGTATTTAACTAGCTTGCAATTATCCTTCATCAAGGTGGGACGGTGCAACTCACAATTTCAATTTTGACCACCTCTCTAAAACGACATAACCATATATAGTCCGTGTATTTAATAGTGTCATCAAACTGTGCCTTGACACGTCATTAACGTTCGCGTTGATGAACGCCTTCTTAGCAGAGCATAATCAGCCAAATTTTCAGTAAACACTCTGATAGTTAACTGACAAGCACGAGACTGACTTATAAAATAACAGAGGTCGTCGACCATCTGAAATACGACATATGTCCTGTAAATACCGCTGGCGCAAAGTGTTTTCTGCAGTTAGCATTTTTCCATGGCTGCTTGTAATCTCTTGACTGAAATATGAACGCGCTGTGTGTCTCAAATGGCGCTATTCTATTTTCAAATTTGTTGCTGGTTAATTTTTCCTCAATCCTCATTTTCGTAAACTCATAAATGATACATTCTTCAGCTCGCTTTTGCTTCATTTTTAATAGGTCCAAACTACTAAGCTGCTATTGTTATGACAACCCCAACGAGTGTTCAGTATATTTGCTAGTGGCGTGCCATTGCGGTTAACAAACCTCGTAACACTGAGATATCTTGTCTGGTTGCTAGCATCGTACTGTGATCACTTATAATGAAGCTCCTTACGAATTAATCCTTACGGTTAAACTATGCGAGTTTAAAACTACGCATGCAACCTAAGTTAATGAGAGCTAGTAGGCAGAGTTAAAAATTACGTGTAAATCCACGGTAGATTTAAGAGATATATGGCGGTAATGACATTTAGTTTAATTTTTTGTAAATTTCGAACGGTAAACCTTGGATTACACACAGTGTGAAATTAATAATCTCTCACCTTCAATCTGACAAAAATTATGAATTGTCTACGATCGCATAACAGTTTATTTCAGTTGAAGTTCAGAGGCAATGAGAAGTGTCACTTCAGGACGTATCCAAACATTAAGTGTTCCACAGGCTAACTCGTAACAACCCTCGTAGCCATTTGTAGTTTGAAGAAAAGAAGGAAAACGAAAAACTGAAGAGATTAGAAACATGCTCGTCTCAAGCGAATCAAGGAGCATCAAATGTGACGTTTGTGAAAGGAAATCACTGAGGGCTCCAAGGTGCTGTAATGTTCAATTTCAGGATTCCAGTCGAAACAGAGGAAGCACCACTGATTCAGTTTTCTAATGAAAACAACTAGGTACTGGATTAGCGAATCTTTCTGTACAAGGAAGAAACACCGCAATTTATCACAAAAAGAGTAGAAGTAAAACCCGATAGAGTAAAGTATATAAGCTTCCTAAAGTATATGAGGCACTTGTCTCTAAAAGAGGAATTGCGCGGACAAACGTGCTGTATATCAAACGGTAGGGTGGAAGACAAGTTGGAAGGTGAGAAACGCTAGAAGTTAGTTCATACCAGGCTATCAAAGAGACAAGCGTGAAACTGGCCTTCGGAAATGAACGACACCACACATCCCGATCATAACATGCACTAGCCAACCCCTAAACACGTGACTTCTACATCAGATACAAACTAATATGTGTTAAACCTTATCAACCGTACCTAAGTATAAATGTAACTCGAGTGGAACCGCATCCATGCACGGCGCATTTATAGCACTCTATTGAACGCACACTTATCCGTATTGGGGCACCGTTTCAGTTTGTCAGAACGAACGACATTAGTCGTTGCAGAGAAGACAAAACTCAGAATTGTCATACAGTGTGTAATAACATGGCCTCGAATCCACAAGATGCAATTTTATGGTATGCGGGAAGCATTCAGAAACTGCCCATTGAAGATCGGTTAATGTGAGAAGGGTATACATTCCACTGTGACTTTTTAAGTTCATACTTCCTTGATTTACAGAGATAGCTTATTACATTTCGAAAAAATTATATTGTTTCTGCTCTGCCCATTTATAGCCAATGCCTTACCTTTAGTTTTCAGCTTTCAACTACTTGTCAGTCATTGAGGTGGCTTTCCACGAGCAACAGTAACTGAGCCCTGCTATTCATCGTTCTAACCAACACACCTTTTTCTTCAGCTGACTGTTGTGCCGAACACATTCCATGGTACAGTATTCACATACACCTGACCTGTTTCAAACTCTGGAGCCTAATAAGTAGCAACCAGTACAGTCAGTGCAACGCGGACTAACACCTTCCTGTCCTGTACTCTGATTTAAACGAAAATAAGTCAGCAAAGATGCGAAGACATCAGCTACTGTAATGGAGACGAGTGATCGAATCATACTACTCACACCACTATTTAGTAGTGGGACGACAGCATGAATTTTACCGTTAACGTAGCCGCAGGACAAACACGGGAAGAAACTTCACACCAACACGACAGTGCAGTATGCCGTGAGATAGTTCTGGCTATGCAAAGGAGCTGAGCACTAGCGTCTTTGGCAGCCGAGACCTTCTGATATGGTTGCCGTATGCAGATGAGTGTTTTTGTTTCATTTCGGATTTGAACACCTAACCGCTGTTAATTTCCTAAATAAACAACCTTTGCGCCGTCCTTGTTCTTGACTCATAACACTACTTGTAAATGTTGAGTAGAAGAAGATTTAGCTTGCACATCACGCCCGTATTTCCCCACACCGCGGATGCCTATAGCTGATGGAGTTATTCGCCGTTGATCTCGATAGTTAAGGAGTATTTTGGTAGATTTATATTCGGCAAGTAGTATCTTTTAGTGGGCTAAGGCGGATTTAGAAAAGTAGAACGCAGCGGGAATGTAACCCATAAATTAAAACTCGTAGCTGAGAAAAAGGTGTTTAGGAAACGGAAGCCTTTAGCAAAAGATTTTGAGAGATCTACCTTGCGAGGTGGACGGTTCATAACGTGTTAAGAAGGGGAATTAGAGTTGTCTGGCTTTCTGGTAGACTTCACGCTAGTGAGATTTGCCCAGTAAGGTGTGGGTTTACTGGAATTTGGTAGAAAATTCCCCTTTTTAGTAAACGAATTTACACGCTGATTTTGTTCGCACTGGGAACCAAAACTTTCGTAAAATGCAATAGTGGATTAGACATGGCAAATTACCTCAACAGAGAAATTGTCTTTCAGGTAAATATGCAAATGAATAAGGATTAAAAGTATCCGTATTTTTGTTTCTCCCTATTGGATTGAGTCGTAGTTTATCTGGTCACTTATTTCATTCGTAAAACAGACAGTCCTTGAAAAGCAGTTTGAATTTATTTACTCCGCTTCGTTGTAATAAGACTGCCTATCTCGTATCATGAAAGTTCGTACATATCGGCAAAGCACACGCAGCCTTCTACTTGTTACATGTCCACTAGAACTGCTAATTTCGGACTGTATTCTTTCTACTAACTATGGTCATTGAGCACCGATTTCTGTAACACGCCACCATGATTTACAATTCGTAAACGACCTTCTGTTAGAAAACGATACGGCACTCGACATCTCTCTAACATTATCCCGAGTTATATCGCAGTGTTTATCTACCGTTTGTCACACGGTAGATGAAACATGAAGAAATAACCTAACAAACATCAAAAAACGTTGCCTGTGGTAAAGGAAACGCAGGTTGGATTTCCAACGTTCATTTATTCGTTTTGGTCTAGCTTCCTGGTTTAACAGACTACAAATTGGGAGATCCTTTAAATTAAGACATTCAGTATTTCCAGGTTACTACGGAATGCTAACACCTACAATTGTTTGCTTTGTAATTTTTTGTCTGAATTGGACGAATTCTGGACAAAAAAGAGTAGCGAACGTTTGCGATTTTCAACAGAGGCGTATGCTATGTTGTGATTATGGATCCACATCGGTAACCTCCGTCGTAACATTCCAAATGCTTTCAAAAGGACGCATCCGGGGACGTTGAAAATTAACCCCAAATGAACTAGACTGTCCGTCACATAATTAAAAGTGTCGCAATTTGCTGTTAGTTTGACGAACTGAATTCGCGGAACAGATAACTTGTTGGATAAACTTAATTTGTCCACAGAAACAACAATCTTTTTTACCTGAGTGATGGTAAACTAGTAGCATACCAAAACTTCTTGTGCAATCCAACAAAACATTTTCTGGCGAAACAACCGATGTCAAGTTGATGATAAGACCGCCTGGATTCTATCATTCACTACAAGCCAGCACGCAGATTCGTCAAGCACTTTTTTCATTCGCCTTAAAACGTTACCCCTATATGGAAGTAAGTCACAAATAGAAGAGAAAAGAACTAGTGGGTACTATATATATGATTTCGTATATGAGTTTCAATACGGCATCTCTGACCTAAATGTGAAGGGTTCCAAGTACGATACGTACCACAGCCAACAATGACAGGCTTAGCCAGCAGATTTTCAGGGCAATACGCTAGTAGTGTAGAAGCCCACAGTATATCCACATCATTCTTTCTGATAGAGCCTTCGGCAAAGTAAATAGAAATTTTCAGTGAAGTGTTTTCCTTTTGCGATCAAGTTGATGGTAAGAGTCAAGGCTGTTAACTGTCAACAATCTGATTTTTACCGCCTCGTCTTCTCTACCTTGTGTGTTGAAGATATGGACAATTTATCGAATCGCAAATGAGTTAAGGATATGAGCATATATTATAGAGAATTAAAAGTGTCGCAAACGAAATTCGAACGTAAACCGGAAAACGAGTATCACTGGTTTCCCTTTTCAAATGATGCTTTTGATGAGAGACTGATGTATTTTAGTTTTTCCCACCAAATGTTCAAAATGGTTCCAAAAGCCAACATCGTACTTTTAGAATACCTCAGTGTAAAAACAAGTCTGCGCAGTAACAATATATACCGGCAGTATCTATACTTTCAGACAATATAGAAACCCTACCGTGTGGTAGGTGATTCGTATATTTCACACACGTTAATATACTTGAAAAATAGAGGACTATTTACGCGATCAGTTGAACATGTATGTTAGTTAACTGGCTACTAGTAAACACGAGGATTAAAGAAGCATGGACGTAGATTAGACCATTTGTGCCTCAGTGGTTTTCCAATGGATAATTGTTGTAAGCTGTAAACATATAAACATTTGAAGAAGGTGAATAACCATTAAATCTGATGTTAGCTAAGACTGCCGAAACGCACAAAAGTACTACAATAGAGGGTTGAACTTGCGTGCACTTTTGGTTTTGTGAATGAATTGAACTTGTGAACTTCGTGATTCTTTGACTTTATTCAAATACATTTTATACTTAGACCGGCAAACCGGTTTCAGAATGCAGTCAGCCAGTCTTAACTTGACGAAGTACGCATATTGTCTCAGTTCTTAACATGGTTTGCTATTTCTTGTTCTGCACTTCTCCAGGTCGTGTCCCACCGCGTGTTTTCGGAGCTCCTGCGCGAACGCGACGGAAATATTTGTCATATTTTACCATTTAATTAGCGTAAACCGCTGCGGTTTTCAGCTGAAGTGGTCATTTCTTATAGATTGAACATCACTCACAATTGATCGCAGCTGTCACATTCTCATAGACTTTCTAGTCGGCCCATTTTGAAAACAACCACTAGACTTGAGTTTCCCTCTCATTAGAGCTCGTCAGTAGTGCATATCATCGCCACTGCCAGAACTAGAACCACGGCCACGCTGTTCATTAGCAGGCAACCTTGTTTACGACTGCGCCATTGACCTCACATTAGGCACGACCGAATTATCATATGTGAAAACTCGACCACTTTCGCTCGGAATATTTTGCTCGGATCGTATCATCTTCGTTGAGAGAACTTGCATAAACACTACGGAGTTATGACGGGATCAAGAAAGTAAGTTGAATTACATGTGATCCAGTCATTGTTGCACTGAGTATTCCAACAACTGATGGACAAAGTAGCATTCATAGAAGACAAGTCGAGGTATACGTTTATCATACACAAAGGAGGTGGGCTAAACGTAAAACCGTTAGGACGGGAAGAACATTGTGTTCGCCAGATTTATACGGTCGAGATAAAAATATTATGAAGTGAGAGATGAATGTGTTCGAACTTATGATGTCACATTTTGCATGATATTTAATAAGCCGTATGAGTTCTTTCTGCATAACAAGAGTTAGAAGGCAGGCTGAGTTAACTGCATTTTTATAAACTCGCTGTCTGCAGGGTCGTTAACAACTGCGATAGGTTACATTTTGGGGCTAATTTCGTGCATACTGTTGCTCAACCGACCGTAGCAATACCTATGAATTCAGCATGCATGTGAATACCACCAGATATAAGGTGCATTATCACTTCGAGTATAAACTATCCAACTAATCTGTAAACAAAGTGGTATTCACGATGATTGATGAGGATGTTGCTTTACGCTGCAAGGATTTGTGACAGAAGTGTATTAGAAACCGTTCAGGTAACTTCGAAAATTTAGCCATGTCTATTTTCTGAAGCAAAACACAAGACCGGTTATTGCAAATGACTGCATTCTATCCGAGTTGACGTTTATCAGATAAGTTGTATTGTTGCGCCGTTTCACTTGGTATCCTGAATGTTCTTGCCTGTTGTTCATCGGGCCTGATACACGTTAAACGGAAACTGTTCATAGGAGATTAATGAGTTACAATGACACAGCTGTGGGTCTCAAGGAAAGAATGTTTAGATGATGACTCAACTGATCAACAAGCGTATAGCTTCAGCAGAACCAAATTTTTTAATCCACTGTGGACGATTAATTACATCATCCCTTCATAGATGGCGATGTTGTCTTATTAAACATTACCCATTAGCTGGCCGATGTTATTCAATGTTTGAAACATAACCAGATAGGCGATTGCATTTGCGAAATGTGCGCTTAAAAAAACAATGAAAGCTTTGTGTCGTCCCAAAGCGATTGCCCATCCCTCGGAACATGAGATTCAGCAAGTCATATGAACCGTTTACCATAGTGGAGAAGCTAACCGTCTTTGTTACGCAACTGTTCAATGGCTGATATCGTTAGAGAGCGGGAATCAACCTAAAATATCATCAACAACATAGTACCGGCGACAAAATTAAGTGACTGGTTCAGCACTACTCACTTGGTTACTTTTTACATAAAAGGTAACTTGCTTGTTTGTTGCCAGTATACATCTTTGCATTTATTCTCCTGCTACTGAAAAGAAACAACGCAGGTAGTACAAATAGGCTTTTTCTCTGAAAGCACCTGCCTGGCGTAATATTGTTCATATTAAACCAGTAACGGCGCAGTAATTACATATTTACCACAGCTCTGAACACAACCAGGCCTTTCTTGTAGTTGATAATGTACTAACCTACCGCCCTTATCTCACAGAACAAAAATGACAGCTAAAGTGTCATTCAGTTACACACACTGTTCCTCTTCAGAAGTTCTTGCAGGCCTCCATTTGCCAACACAATGGGTAAATCCGGAAACTAATCAGAGTCAAAGTTTTACTACAAGACAGAGACCAAATTCTTTGCATGCCTCTAGACCACTTGGCACCAAAGTAGAAGACTCGCAGTTTCATGGCCTAACAAGTAAATTCAAGTTACGTAACCAATGAAGATAGGCAATATTTAGTTTCATTCTTTCATGTTTTCTAACCATGGAGTTAATTTTGCCTAATATTTAAATTTATGAGGTCGAGATAAATTATTTTCGCTTCAGTTCTTCATAACTCTTGTTTGCGAATGGTTAGGATGGTGTGTATCTATCATGACGGTCTTTTAGGAAACCTTATAAACCTCTAGTGGTTGTGCTGTACCACTTCAGTGAGAATTACGCCAGTCGCGTTTCAGGACACAATATTAAGAATGGTCGCACAGCATTCGATATTTCTCGGAGAGAAATCGTAAATAATCTTGACATATTAAAAAAATGTACGTTCATCGATATCACACATGTCACTTGTGCACAATTTTAAGGTGGCAACGATCTTAGAACAATCTGTTCAGACACCCCTCAATGCTGTTATTGCGACTACAGTGGTGAGCAGATCATGTGACAAATAAAAGGTATACTGCGGAAAACGAGCCAGAGTATATTGAGAATATGTCAGTTCTATCTTTTGAGCTGTTGAAATTAGGCAAACTAAAGATGGTGTTTCCCTATTTTGTAGAGCCAGGCTTATTTGCACCCTTGATAAGCCGTAGACGGAACAAGAAATGCTGAGAAAAAACGTTGCTGGCAAACGCGTATAGTGAATAGTTCATAGACATTCACAGCACGATGAACATACATAAGGAACCAGTGCAAATAGCTCAAAGAATAGATATATTTCTACTTTTGTAACCTAAAGACGATCATCTGGCAAACGACATCAAACACAAACTGAAGTGTGCCCTATCCCGCACGTATGCGGCTGCCCAATTGCACTTGGTTCAAACCACCAAAGGACCCGTTCTACACAATCGCGAACGCAGTCTGTCTGACCATTCTGCCTCTCACACTGTCTATCAGCTCACTCGCAGTTGTGGTGACGTTTACATAGACAGAACAGACCGACGGCTATCTCAGCGTGTGGCCGAACAAGTCCTAAACTGGTCAAAACAGCTCATGACACAACAACCTGAAACAAGTGAATCCGTTACTCGAAGCCCTGCATCATTGATTGCCAGAGACTTCCGAATAACAGGTCACCAGGTTGTACTAAATAGATCATTCAAAATGTTGTTACCTCTAAAGAACCCGAAGCTACTGGCCTTTAATGAAGCCATGTTAATCAGAACTCACCAGTCGATGGAATGTTTACAAAAACTGGTTAAAGCAACCTGTAGGGTTGCCGTGGTGGTGATGACATAATACGTGATGTGATTGTATACGTGTCCATATCCTGTCTATCTCTATTTGTGTCATACGTAACTCGCGTGTTGTATGTTTGCGACTGATGACAGTAAACGAATTGTTAACATAGCGTAGCATGTCTTTTTTCTGCGCTAATGAAATTAAAGATATTTTGCTGGAATTGCATGCAAAGCTCTTGATGCATGGATGCGGTAGTCTGTATATTGGTTTGTATTGATTAGGTTTGTGTGATATACGACCAGTTTGCGTTGAAAAAAAAACGATATGTCTTGGTTACTGTTGTGTGAGTGCACACTACGGCTAATTTAGAAGAACAGACATGCAGCTCTATGTTTAGCGATTCACGAAATCAGTTCCAAAGTTAACAAAAAAAAGCGCGTAACTATGACACTCATGTAGTGCTTATTTACAAACATTATGTGTCAATCATTTCCCACATTACGACCGTGTCAACGAAACACGTCTTCGTTTAACCGTACATCTCTAGTATTCGTTCGGTACAAACGTCAGTAACTAGAAGTTTAGCAGTGAAGTTTAAAGACAACTTTCTAAATATACTGATTGTAGTAAACACTTAAGGCTAACGAATCAAGTGCACTTTTTTGTTATGCATTTCATTGATGGGACATATGAGTTGATCTTTGTTTATGGGACGTGAAGTCCAGCAGCTTTCATATTAGCGATTAGTTCAAACTTAGATTGGGTCACGGGATAGGGAGTGTAGTCTGTCCCGCCCAATGTGACTGCATTTTCCCGCGCATCACCGCGTGTAAGGAGGTTATGAAACAAGACAAGTTAGTTACATTAACTGAAGTAAACCACTTGTCGGTTTGACGAAGTGATTCAAAATAGTTTTAGCAGAATGTGTGCTAGAAGTGTCGTGACCAAGATGTTTGAAATGGATTAACTGTACCACCAGTGAAGTAGAAGCTTGCGAAGTCAACATGCTGAACAATTTTCAAATCACAACACATTGTCAATCGTAAGAATTTAGTCTGGCCGTCGCAATCGAATTGAAATCATCCCTGAACTGGAAAAATGACAATCAGTTTGAAACAAAACAAACAAATGTTTAAGTCAAGCTGTTCACAACAGTCCGATTCACATTGCGATGATCGCACTAATGATCGAAACTGGGTCACATTTTAAGAGAACTAATGTCATACTGTCAACGTTGCATGAGTTATTAATTTAGATCCAATCGTCTGAATGTATTTGTGTGACCCCTTTCGAACTAACGAATATATTTTGTAGTTGTACTTTTGAAAAACTCTGACAATTTTGATTGGCTATTAAGAACGATAAGAACAAATTGTCATGTTCTTAACAAATAACGCATGAATCAAAGTCGTTTTCGTTCATTCGTTTGACTTTCTGTTAAACTCACCAATAAGTAAAGTATTTTGTGCAAATCCGTTGACAACAATCCCATGCATCTGTGTCGCTGACAGACAACTTATCAGAATCGATGCCAATATCATTACTTCAGACTGACAGTTATATGAACCATGCCTGAGCAAGTGTGATGCTGCAGCTACTTATTTTATAAGCATACATACTGCCACTTACAGTCGACAGCTGATTGTAGTTTTGCCTAATATGTTACAACCCTGTGTGAATTTGGTTTGCATCATCAACATCTGGCAATGCACACCATCTCCGATGGATTTTAGTGAGTAATTCTGATGTCAGTTGTACACTAATTACCGTTGTGCCCCTTCCATTAACGCATGTCCGCTTTCGGATAACATTAGAAACATCTCCCCATATCAAATGAACATCTGTTGACACCGTACACAATGGGACTCCAACGCATAATTTTATTAGTCACCAATAACTGACAGAATACAAAGTAGTGTTTGTTGAATGATCGGTCCGTTCTTGCGTTTCGTTTAAGTGTTGCTGGAACTCGCCCATGTGAACAATCTCAGGCCTAACGTGTCCTCTTAACTTGCTGCATGATATTATGAGCAACAATACATTAGTGTCGAGTGAAATTGTTATTTCTGACATTGTTTATCTCCTTTATGGGCCTGAATACCTTGAAGTGAAGGCTAAGTTTGCAAGAGTAATTTGTTTCGCACACACTTTTCACTCACAGCTCTATCACATCCGAAAATAATAAAACGATGAATTGTTAAACAAGCAAAAGTTTATCACGAATTTGTTGTTGGCACACTAGAAATTCACTGAAATTCTCCCATCGCCCTTGTTAGGAGATCGTGGGTGTTGAAGAGTAACTTGCAATTACATTGAATATTGCAATGGAAAGCTGAGACAAGCGGCTAACAATGCCCTGGTAATTTTGGACACTTTTGTGCTGCTCCAAATAATCGTCATGCGAAACGGTTATCTGTGTTCGAGCATAGCTAGTTGTCTGGCATTTACTGAAGCTGAGTTGCAGCTGGCTGGCGCACAGCTCTTATCTAGCTAACTCATTGACTGACGCGGCTGACCAGGCTTCTTTTTTGATCATTTGTCTCCCTACGATATAAAACACGTAACTAACTTCAGGCACACAACCAAGACAATTGCGATTTGTGTCTAACTAGATCAAACTTGAACAGCAGTCATTATGCCTGCTTTTGTTTACCCAGGTGGAAATCGTCCACATTCACTCCAACATAATAGGAAAATTGATGATTCGACATCCATGAAAAACCTATCATATTTAACATGTGTTGTTTTAGTAATGCGCATTTTGTTAGATAGCCACACCAGTGGATTGGATAAAAGGTTGTAAGCATTCTAAACTGACAGCTTGTTAAAGAAAATGAGTAACGCTCTAATTAAATCGCTTTGGTAGATCAGGTGTCCTTGTCTCTGAAGAAAACCACGATACATATAATTTTGTACAGCTGTGATCTAATATTTTTATACACCTCACTTTTACCTCAAATCAATTCATTATTCACTAGTTATATTATGATGCAAGCAATTTCTCACGATTCGTCAGATGTTGTGGTCAATGCACTAACCATACTTTTTGCTCATTTTTGAGAGAATAACCCTGAAATTTCAGTTCCGCAATTAGAAACAATACATGCATTAAAACAATATTGGAGGACAAACTTGTCTCAACATTTAGTAGCCACTTTCCAGCGTCAAAATTGTGACGAGCTGAATTATAGTCTGGGATTATCGGACTGCGCGAAGCCGTGCAAAAATCTAAAAGAGTAGTAGTTAAACGTGCTGGTTTGTCCGACCGACAAAACATTATTCAGTTTTCAGGGACGACTGATGTTGGCGACGGCAATCCAGCGCAGCTCATTGTGCTACATGCAACTATTACCATTTATAGCTAAATTAAGGAAGGCCATACCCAAAACAGATTTAGTTCCTATGATCACCAAACGATACACGCAACATTCCTAGCGCTGGATGTCTAGCAGTCCATGCACCGTCAGCCGATGCGGCCAAGTGCACCTGGGAGACATACGGTACGTCAACTTCACAATACGCCTCCAGCAGCCTTAGCACGATCACTAACGCGGCCGCCAAAATCAATGGCCCAACTAAGCAGCTTCAGGCATTAGTAACACAGCTTTTGGGGTCCTGCTCTACTGCACCAACTGGAATACACAGCTCTCGCTTATGGCAGCCTGCAGCACACCTGCAGTAATGGAACGACAATCCTCACGAATATTGGTGTGGGCAGTACTTCGGCAAACAAGAGTGGCAATGCAAACAGCTCTGCTGTTTCAGTTTAATCAGTAAACAGGACAGCCAAATCCTGAAGGGTGTCAGGGTATTTTTGCGAGGTCATAAGGAGAATTGGCAGGGAGCTCAGTTGTCGCTCTCACGTACGTGAATTGGGTCTTTAACTGAAACTTTATTGTCGCTGAGATCCGAACGACGATGATCCGTATCAGTTACTTTATTTCTTTGACCTTCTAGTAGTCTCAAGGCGACCCCACTCGGATCAGTCTAATTACAAGCCAACAGTTTATATGGATTTCAACCGATAGCGTTTCGGTCACTCCCGTGTATTAAAGCTTTCAGATATTACGTTAGTTTGATGTACTTTTTGTGAGAAATTCCACGAATTTTCCTGTCACTCTTCATCGTCACTCGCATTTACAAGTTCCACGGAGCATCATCCAGTCCTGACGGGCGTTTGCCACTGCCCACCAGTCGGCTTCGGGTGTGCTGGAGATCGATAGCGCCGAGTTCAGTTACATGTCCAAACTTAGTATTATCTTCTACGTGGTACCAAAAATGCTGGAACGGGAGCGCTCATGTGGACGCTGCGGTATTTTTTATCAGACCATATTAAACTTTTTAGGATACCACGTTCTTCAACCTACTTTCAACTCCCAACACAACTACCAAAACACAGAATATGAGGAAAATCTGCTCACACGCAAAAAAAAGGCCATTGACGCTGGGGCGGAAGTTCTGTGTCACAAAACGGAATAACGAAAAGCACTAATGAAACTATTAATAAGGTGGTTGAAGATTGGAAAAAAAACAGGTTGGTGGGGCGACGAAATTGTACAGTTTACACCGGCAAGCTAGTTACGCTACGATCTTTAAGCAAGTCAAATCGTTGCAAAGATTCAGCTTATAACAATATTTGTGCATGCTACAGAGAAAACCTAAGGAGGGACAGTAACATCAAATTTTATATCGCCAGGGAAAAATTGTAAGATTATTGATGATGTCCAACACTTCCGACTCCAGCTGCTCTTAGAAGGAAAGAAAACGTTTGCGTAGTTAAAGTGACTATCTTACGAGATACACTTTTTGGAACAGATTAGGTTTATGCTATTGTTTGATCGTAGATTAAACATTCCTTTCCAAAGCAGCCCGTAAATCTGTCACCCGTTTCTTTCAGTTTACCCAGCTCAGGCGGCAAGTTTCAAAGTTAAACTAAGTCGTTGACGTGCGCATGACTGTTAGCAACCCGGGTGGGAAATTGTGAAATTAACAGAAAAACAATTTGGTAGTCAACACCGTATACCCCCATGTTGATACCCTATCCGATGAAGCGATTGAATTTCTCGGACAGTGTACTGAAAGGACTTATATCAATATGGAGTTACTGGTAGATCAGCTAAGTCAGTCACTATGTCGCTGTACACCAAGCTCAGTGTAAATCCCTTAGCAGGTTTTGCTGTCAGAGTAAGATTAGTAATGCAGTCGCAACCAGGTTCATTATTGGCTGACAACCTAACGGCAAAGTTACAGTGTAGTTCATTAGCGGATTAAATAAAATCAATCACCCTTTATAAAGGTCCTGTAGACGATAAGATCTGTATGGCGAATGGACCTAAAATCCTCATTCAGACACTTTCACATTTCAACCCTGCACACAAAATAATCAGTTCAATCTGTAGCCGGAATCACCTACAATTATGGTTCCCCAGACGTGCTAATGTCTCGTCAGAAAAATAACACGATTCAACGGAACGTTTATCATGATGCAACGTGCAACAGCCAGTATACAAACTTCAATAGTTTTGTACAGTTAAAACAAACGTGGAAACCAGTCCGATACTCGATAGACAGGACTATGAAAATATTCTCCAGCGACACCGCAAAAGAAGTGAGATAGCATACATTTAGAAAGGTTACGAAAATGATTACCCAAAACGGGTCACACCTGAGAATATACTGACAACCATAAAGGTACATAAACCAGAAGGTGTAAACAAAGTCCATTTAGGTCCCGATGTCCCGCTCACGGATAATGACTCCTCCAAGGAATAACCAAGGATCTTAGCGTAGAAATTAACAACATATTTCTCAGGTCCGCTGTCTCTTCAGTTTTGGTCCACACCACTTTCTCACTCAAAGGTGAAAGATGTGTTGCCTGTTCATGCCACCCATTTTTGTATTGACTGTACGATTTTTGTGTAGAATGAACTACAAACCAAAAATCAATCAACAACTGATTTTGAAATATGGTCAGTTACACGGACATTTGTTTCTGAACACAGAAGATTAGGATCAACTGACTATTTTCAACCACTCCAACAAACTAAAAGAATGTTGCGATAGAATGATGCTATAGACAAAATATTATAACGATTAACATATAATGAATAAAACTCCGACTGTCCTCTGAAGTTTATCTGTTCGTAATAACTTCCGTTAGTAAATTCACATATGATTATAAGTGAGTCAAATAAGGTCAACTTATCCTGCTGAATCCAACATGTTGAAATTAATTCCATAATATCATTTTTGATCAAGAATGGACCATTGTTATTTTCAGATCAATATTACCATTTATTTTACTTTCAGATGCTCAATGGGATACCCTAGACGTGCATTTGCCGACTTTTCTTGGGAGCGATGTGGTGGAAGTATTTGGATAATGTATTTATACATGTTATGCGCAGAAAGCAATTATAGTACATTGAGATAAAATATCCATAGCAAATGAGGAACAACTGTTGGCGTCCGATCTGATGCAACAAGAGGTAGCGGTAATTTGTTTAATCAGGACAGAAACGGAAGCAAGTGTATAAAAATAGTGATCATACAAATGACTGGTCACAATGAGCGTTGTATGGGCAACCCATGTTTTTTTCGTTAATCGCATTAATGAATGTACAATGTTGTTTGCAGACTTCAGATATTACTAGTTTGTCGAATAATTGGTGACATACGTTGATAACCCTTCCGTACTGCGTTTGATTGCCCCGTTCTTCCAAACAACACGCGTCAGTTATTCAGTTTATTGTCCGGAAACTAGGAGAAAACACTTCACACATTAACGATATAAGTAAACTACGTAGTTCTTTCGCTCACATTCAAAGCTATTTTCATGTAGATGATCTAACAACTTCACTAATGAACAGACTACAGAAAGTCCAGAATGCACGTGTAATGTATGAAATTTAAACCAGAAAATCCAGGCGATAATATACTTGAGTGCCACTTTAGATTTCCGGTGATCGGCCTGCTCTTTCGCAGCAGTCTACCTTAACAAATCCACGGAAATTAAGTTTTAAAAGTTGCACTTACAGGAGACACATAATCGTTTAAAGTACTCCACTTAACTCAGTGCATTTTTTAAAAGGCACTACCTAGCTATCATTCTTTCTAATAATGGGGTTGAATGTGAATGGTTGGATCTATGTTAAAAACCAAGCCAACTCTTGATCAGTACTTCTGACTCACTTCCGCACATACTGTGGTTTTGTGAATCAAACGCCGTAATTTACTTCACATGTCCAATTCCTCATTGCATTTAGTGTCGACCTGATATGGCATTCAAACGTTGTTGACTAGAATACTTATCAGGATTGTGGCGATTGCTTTTACAATGTAAATGTCGTTCATTGAGGTAGATGATTTGCACCTACTGAACCAAAAAGCTTACCTTCTAAAGTACATGAACCATTTTAGTTGATATAACTTGTATGGACGAATTGGGACTTCAGTTCGATTTTTATCCATGGATAATTCAGTCGTTAACAAATAAATGTCGTTGCATGCATTTTCCTGTGGGAAATTCGAATTACCACAGTTACAACTAACAAAACCCAAAATAATACGTTACTACATTTTACTCACGGTAACTGTTGTTCCCCTAGTAGATGGAGTTCGTCCGCAAGTGGTACATTCATCTTGAGCAGATTACAGCTGAACTAACATTGGAAACTTTGGGGTAGGATTTATGCACAACATTTTTCAAAACATCTGAATACGCACTACAGCACGAGGTTGCATACGTCCATTCCTGAAGAACTATGGACATGACCGTAGATCGAGGAGCATGAAGTTAAGTCATATGTTAGTGAAATCGGTGATCATACAATGTAAGCAAGCGTGTCAGTAGCGAACGGAAGATGCCACTTTGAAAATTTGAAAATACTTGTACATAAAGAATGAGCTGTCAGCCCTCACCCCTTTCAAGGCATACTCTTAGTCTTCATGAGAATAATTAATTCCGAGTTCACTCACCGAAGGTGTGTTTGGAGAAGTTTTTCTTAAATGCAAACAACATTCTTAACATGTTGGTATACTTCTCCTATGAAGCACATCGCTTGAACCTGTCTTGGCAACATGTAACACACTGTCTATTTCACTTGCTTATTCTAAACTTCCTTGAGCTAGAAATTTATAAGGATCCTAATGAAACACAACAAATGAACCCACATGTGCTAGATGTATGTTATTGTAAAATACTTCAGAATAATAACAGCGAGAATCTTGAATCAACAACAAGTGCGGAACTGCTTCACTGTAACACGTCACCAGTGGCTACTGTCAAAAACTCTGTTCACCACACGCTACTTGCAGTAACCTCGTGCCACTTCCATCTTAGGCATTTTATTGGAGCGTCTGGTAACAAACTTTGTGCGAGGTCGCAAGGAGTCTAGTAATTTATGTCGTACGTCTTCTGTCGAATAGAATATTATTGTGTTGGATCTTACATGTGTTTATTATTCCGCGTACTGTATGTTGGTTGTGCATTGTAGAGTTTGTCGTCTGGTTTCTGATTTGTCCTCTACAGCCGCTCGAAAGACCTTGAACCAGTGAATTTAGAAGGTTGCTGAGTTTTCTATGGTGTACCGTCAAAGTATGTTGACAGTCTCATGGGTCCCGCCAACCACAGGATAAAACCAGAAGTAAACACTATCTGACGAATTGCTCAATACAGAAGAGCCATCAAACTTCTGTTTTTACATTTGCCACGTTTCTGTCGACTGGCTCCCGCCCATCACGTCTCATATTTCGGAAGGATTGATTATAGCCGCAACCAAAAATATGCTTTGTAATCTGCATGCTGGTCTCATTTTATCATATTACACCATGTTAAGTACTGGGCTACCGAGTCGAGAAAATCACAACAACAGTGGTTTTTTTAAAGGGGCTCAAGCATTTTGCCTTCGATTGGCTCGTTCGTTGTTCCGTTCGACGAACTTGTTTTCAGCAACTCACTTGTTTCGCTGTGACGGACGTTCGACCAACTTAATTTGTTCACCACTGCTTACAGACAAATCTGATTTAAGTGCTGAAAGACATTCTGTCGCATCCTGCGCGTGAGCTCCTAAGGCTAAAGTTTATCCAGTCCTGGAAACCATTCGGGTTCAGTCCCACTACAACCGCATTGCTACAAGCTGCGGTTCATGACTGGGCATACTTTGTGAAATCTGGGTGTAGTACAAACGACTGCCCGCCGAATATTTGAACATCGGGCATTCCAAACCAGTTATCCACTATGGTTCTCCGCGGGCTGGTGCTTGAAAATAATGGTGCGTTCACTACATACAATGTAGAGATATGGAGGCGACAGGCCAAAGCTTTCGTTCACGGATATCCTAACCCTGAATACATCTCGACACTTTGGTTGTCCACACACTTAATCCGATATCTCTACATGGAACGTGAAACCCAGTTGTATTCACACCTTTGGTTAGGTCAAACTTGAGAAAAGGGCATGTCGGATAGAGATTGTAGACAATGAGAATAAAGACATGTAGACGAACATGTTTTCAATAATTCATCTTCAGGCCGGTAGAATTATACAAGGAGTTAATGGGGTTAGATCGAGATATTGATCATGTGAAAACTGATCAAGCCTTCAATGTGGTACATCGTGTGCCAGGCAACCCATCAAAAGCTGTCCGAATTAGAACACTGTACTGCCGAGGCTATTGGAAACAGGCTGCTTGACCCGGTATTATGTCACCAAAAACGGTTTGTTAAGGCACTGCATCTACCATAGTCACAAATCCACCGGATCGAGGGCCAACCTGCGCGGTCAAATCAATGGACAAGCTTGACGTAATCGACCAATCAAGTCATCGCCAACTGACTAATTAGTGACTTAGTTTCTTTCTAATAAGTCTGATCGATATATCCATCCAACTCTATTGAATTCTTATATAATTGTACCAGCCTGAAGATGAATTACTGAAAACATATGTTCGCCTACATGTCCTTATTATCACTATCGTAATGGGCATATTTGTAACGGCGAGGTTGTAGACAGTCGCGTTCATAGTGATTGACATTTGTTGAAGCACCCCCATATTTGCAGAGAATAGATGATCTCATAACTCAGCAACATCCAAAGAAGAATAGGTTATCCGAAAGTTGTAGAGAAGCAAAACAAAACATCCTACGTTTAATGTGTGCAACAAGTAGCGTAAGTCAGGCATAGGAAGTTGGCTCACTGTAGTGTCAGTGGCGCACTTGGACGTGAATTAAGCCGGCGGACCGCTTTGTCAATCAAGTTGCAGGATCAGCAAGATAACTGTTCATTAGCAGCCGCAACAAAAGATAAGCAATTCCTGACCATTGATAAACAGGGAGAAACAATCCTACAATTTCCTCTTTCACATTATAGCCGTACTTGTTTCAGTTGCACGCTTCAAATTATATCCAATACTTCGGCGTGCTCACATTAGTGAGCTAACCTAAGCTTCTAATGAGAGATTTGCATCGTTGCATAAAATAAGTAGTTCGTAACAAGCATGTGACTGTATTTGTGTCCTACGTTAAAACTCGGAAGTAAGTTTTGTAACTTATTTTTTCTGACAAACTGACAATTTTGCCTCGTTATTGGGAACAACACGGTCAAATCAAGCCACTGTCTAGTTGTAATCAACAACTGACAAATATTTCTAATCAATTTATCTCTCCATCCTAAGAGCTATTTAGTAGAGTTCACAAAACCGTCCTTTATTTATATTCAAACTCAACGGAATTTTCGTGAACTAGTGTTGATCGCGGCCATCTGGTTAAACTACTTGACACTCACATTATTTCAAATTGAAGGCTACATCAACCCTGCGTTGGCACGTGTGGTAGATTTACTCAACTTACGAACAAACAGTTTTTCACGTTAGACCTGTAATTCCGGTTTTGCCCGGGGTTGTCGCAACTCACCAGAACCCCGGAATCGTCCGAACACTTGAATTCGGCGCGTTGGTTGTCAAAGCATTACACAGCCTTTTTGTTCCACCGTGTTTGCTACACACGAAGAATTACGGCTTCTTCACCATATGCAACGGCTAGCAACCAATGTGCGATTGCAGTAGACCTTCTGTGAATCTAAGTGGGTCCATTGTTTCCCTTACTACATGCGTAAAGTACTTGGCACCAGTTCTTCAGCAACTGTTAGACAGTCAACCGATTCGGCCAACCTAACCTGGAAGACATACCTCCGAAAAATTTAACAAAGTGCCGTAGGTAGACATATCACGGTTGCCAACTCGATCATTCAAGTCGATGGCGTAACGACGCAGCTCGAGGATTTGCTGATGCAGTGTTCGAAGTCACGCACGTCTTTGGTCGCATGCAGCTGATCTGCAGCGACATTAATCCGGAACATAGTTGGTCTCCTCAACAATTTTAAAACGTGACAGACGTTGCCGACATTCATGTAGTTTGGATTCAGTCAAGCAACAGTACAACCTATCTGTAGTGGCCGCCAACGTTGTTCTCTCAAGTATTCCTTTGTAATTCTTGAAGATTCGTGCATTCACAGGAGGCTATCTCAGCGATATTGACGCCGAGTTCAGCGTTGTTGCGCAACGAAAGCAAGAAATGGATCAAACAATTGATGAGGATGCCAACAGAAACATAATTACATATTTCTGCCAGCCATCTCGCATACTTAGCGTGTGTCATCTCAGACATGAAAACCAAAACTTCACGGACGTCGCCTATCAAATTGCGGTAATCCGCACTGTTTTCCTCCAACACAACAACCTTATCTTAGAATCAAAACGACTTCCTTCTATAGACCAAACCAGAAAGCCTAGTGTTACTTGAATTTTGACAAAAGACTCCAGACCCTCCTATTTTTGAAGCTCAATTATTCGTTTCCTGCAGCACCTTTGCATCAGGCAAGAGTTTTTTAAACTGCTGCCATGTGTGAACTATTTGTAATCAATAGCATCCAAAATGGCCGCCGATTAGGATGAACGTAACCGGGGGATCGAGACAAAATTACTAGCCAGTTCACATGCATTGTATACAGAACGAAGACAATAAACTGCTCTAGTAGACAAGAAGACTCCTTCGGACAGTCAGATGCTAACAACTGCGAAAACGTAGGGTCATATTTGAGTACAAACTAATCGCTAGTCGATGACTATTGTTTTCGGCAAGCAACATCATAATTTACCAAATTTATATGATACTCTTTGTAACTTTAACCAAGCCCGTTTTGATGTTTCCTGTGTACCGACGGCTAGTATCAGATGAAGACACATAGGAACAAAATTTTATCGAATAACAGGTTTATTTGTCGGGTTTAATAGAAGTGGGTATTTTATTAGGCACGCTGATATTCATCACAGCTTAAGCATTGTAGTAACTGTGACAACTTGTCACACCGTCTGAACGTGGCTGCATTAAAAATTTATCGTGATAACAGTACTTTCCGGAAAGATAATGAAGTAGGTTCCACAGTCAAATAAACTTGGTTTCCCTGTGTGCTCTGTGCGGATGTTTGACAGCTCTCAGCTAATTATGGTTATCTGTTTTTGTATGGGATTTAAACCACTTGTTCTGAGCACTACAGGAAAGATGAGTGAGTGTTACAGCATCTACTGGTTACCCACTATTTCCTCCCCTATGTCGTTTAAAGACAAATTTATGCTAGATACCATGCGATATTCACTTTTTCCCTATTTTGCGGGTGGAGTTGCCCTCAAAATATTAACAACGCATGCAGAAAGCGTTAATACTGTGAACTTGTAAATCTTATAAACGACTACATAATGCGTATCAACCTAACTTCTGAACGTTATTACATCGTT
>LUCH01005312.1:14233-41874 GCA_013368495.1 Paragonimus heterotremus | reverse complement strand
TCATTCCCTTCAGAAGTTTGAACAACGCCATTGGAACACGAAAAGTGATAGATGCAACCATTTCGTATTGACTCATCAGTACGAAATTTACATTACCATGAAACTGTTTTTCCATATCGATCAGTTTGTGTAGGTCGGGTAAATATTCGGTCTATGTTTTACGAAATGTCATTAAGTTTATTTCAGTGTCAATTCACGTAATTTTTTTCTGTACACACAAGAACGGGACAGAACTCTGTTTTACCGAAAAACCGCAATTTTGTTGACCCACGCAAACAACCATTGTCTCCATTCGCAAGACACATTCTGACCACTACTCATGTCATCGATCCGGTTTATGCATTCAGTATCTTTGTACGTCATCCCAGTTCAAGTGTCTTGCGGTTTGCTCAGGCTGTTTCAATCAGTCGGCTGAAACCAGCCTTGTGTTTTCAGAAACAATTGGTCGTGTACTTGACCCTGCACTGGACTCAGTGACCATTCGTAAAACATAGATTGAATATCCATTCAACTCACCCTAACTGTTCGATATGAAAAAACCGTTTCATGTTAATGTAAGCGTATTTTCTGATGAGTCAATACGAAGTGGTTGCATCTATCAGTTTCCGTGTTCTAATGGCGTTGTTCTAACTTCTGAAGGGAATGAACTGTTTCAGATTTTTAAAACTATTCCAAAATTGACTCAATGCGCGCTAATCGTCGTATTCCCAGGGCTCGTGAAGATATTCCATAAGTGGTTATCACAACCCGTTTTGATATTTCGGATTGCTCAGAACGTCATTTGGTTTACGTAACGCTGCTCAAGTTCCTCATCGAGCAAGCAGGGAAACGTGATACCGTCAGCACTTACCGCCTGAATTTGGCTTATGTAGACAGTGACATTCTGCTATCATCAAACAAATTAACACGTCAGTTTACAACAAAACCTTTCCTTATAACTCAGGCAGTTCCCACGATCCCAGCGAGCAGAACCCCTAATATCCAGTTACCACTTACGGACATCAACACATCCCCGCCACATTTAACCACTCCCACAGGTGGAAATACTAATTTGCCTACTCGTTACCGTTAAATCGCTTGTGTTGTTAATTTTGCCTTTCATTCAAGCATCAACGCTAGCTTGAGATGCCCTGGGAGTGGAGTGTTGTAGTTTTCCTTATTTGCTACTCCGTTTTGCTAACATTGCGTAACTGCTGCATCAGAGCACATTGTACATTTTTGTTTGACTTGAGTTAAAACAGGAACACAAAACGTTTTCAAATAAATAATGTTACACGCGTTTGTTGATTCTTTCCTCAACGTCGGTGGTTGCTATCTAGTTAAAAAATCTTATTTGTTGGATTAACTTTCAGCTCGGTTACTTCGCATCCTCAGCTACGTTCGGAACAATCCGAATACTCTACAACGTCATTGGCCGCTTCACGAACATTGTCAATCGTTGATGAGTCCAGTCCTTGAATTCACTCGTTATTTTTGCATCGAGATTTGTTGTAGTCCACACATATGTTCCACTACACATTTCTAATTACTTTGGGAAAGTGAACAGTCATTGATTCTAGCCTACATGATAACCAACGGCCGTGATTATTCCCTATAGAAACGGGCAAACAATAACTTTCGAATCCACCGGACTGCGTAGGTTGTGTTAACGATTTATTCTGTGGAAAGCAGTCTCATTCGTTTCAAACAAACGATCGATTATTGTCAGTCCACGATAACAGCGAACTCAGCTAGTATCCTGAGAAATACGACATTCTCTTCTGTCGTCAATTAGTATTCACTGTGTTGTTTCATTTGATAACTCAGTCTCCTTATTCCTTTCGACATGGAATCATTTTCTCTCAACAAAAATCTTTTTAGCTCGTTAACCCCATGCCACTCTGCGTGCTTCAACCTGCAAGCTGTTTACATCCTTTTGGTCAGGTTGTCTCGTTTTAACCGCTCTTCTAGCTGCGTACGGTTCAAAACTTATTCATCATAAGCTCCAACGCACTGTTTCTTGAAGAATCGGCCTCACGTTTAGCGAATAGCTTTGTCGGCAATTTTACACCGCAATGTAGGGTACATTTTCCGAAATTTCTCTCCGATTACTTCATGTTTTTACAGTAATAGATTGTCAGGCGCGATAAACATCTTGTTTTGGAATTATCAGAAACATTCATGGGGACTTGTAAACGGAGGCATAAATGAACTGTATCCAAATATTTATGCTTTCTACGGCTTCCCAGGAAGGTTCTGTAGAGTACGTATCACTTAGACTGCGCGCATACAGTTGCCACATTATTCCTAGGTAAACGGTTAATCACGCGTAAAAAAATATTTATAATAACCTATTACGGTGGCATGCAGTGAACGAGTAGCACTCTCACTGCTTCTTCCCTGAATAGTGATTTTATTCGGGTAATCACAAACCCACGAGTTCCGTACGTTAACATTAACCGTCACATATTTAGTAACCAAGTACCCGGCCACATTCAATACGTTCACGCGTGCACTCCCACACTACATTTCATTGAGCGCATTTAACTGCGGTGTCCTAACAGCGCGTACGAAACCTACGCATACCACGGAAAAAATGACACTGCATTTTCACAAATTTTTTGGGAGGTCAGCCGTTCTCTGCGATATTAACAAGCGGTCGACGCCCACGCCAGTGTACATTCCTATTGTACGGCGTGCGTTATGATAGTTTGACCTCGTGTGGTATTATAGAGCTCGGCACTTCACATGATCATTCTACGTTCTTCTGTTTGTCACGTAATTTTTCTTTTCATTCTCGATTCTACGATAAATTCTTAAGCGAGACAACATTTTATAACGGCGGGAAAATTAAAATCCCGTACAGGTTGCGCAATTCGCCAGGTCCGTGAAATTCCGTCGGGTTTGAGAAAATAACGGAGTCCAGTACAGAAGATCGTCCTTTTCCCCGGAAAAGTCGTGACCCTCCTATCTTCCTTCATCTTTAAAAAAGTTTCTACATCATTTTCCAAAGCCGTCTACATCAACTGATGGCGAAATTGTTCGACTGTTCATTTTCTCCATCCTGAAATTTTTTTCTCCGGTATGACCTTGAACTTAAGGCCAACGTTGACCTTGTGTAGCAAGAATTGATGTAACAACTCAACTTTTTTAATCGAACATTGAACATTCTGAGAACTATCTTTTTATAAGCAAGTGAGCTAAACGCCTCATCATAAACTAGAAATTTCCTCTATTATGGTGTCAGATTTGTTACATTTTTTCGTTTGTACAATGAACAGTTATGCGTGCGTTATGGGTTTCACGTTAAAAGCTGTATACTGATCACGCCTATCTAAGAGTATTTCTCACAGTTTCGTTGAGAAATATACCATTATTATGATTGTTATTCTAATATATGTAAGTCCGAACTATCGGTAATTATTCAGAGGGCAAAGATCATTCACCTCAAGTGAGGAACCTGCGTTTTCCCAAGAATTCCCCTTATTTCATAAGAAAAATATATTCTTCAATTTTAGGAATCTGAACGCCTGCCGATATTTTCAAAATACGTGTTTCGCGCGTGCCTCAGAATAATCCGTTTAATGGCCTGGGCCGCTCAAATGCTGGGCTGAACGGCCAATAAAGCTAGCTTGAAGATATATTAGACTGATAAATTAACTAATAAAAATGACCAAAAATATGGTAGTATTATGGAAAAGTTGTAACGGTAACAAATAGGATCAAAGGTAGACGAACGGATCAGAGGGAAAATGTATGGCTAAATACAGGAACGACTCACTGATACGTCCAGGTCCGTTAGATTGAATAGAACACCACAAGAAAGCAAAAAGAACGCGAGAGATGAAATCTGTCGGACGACCGACAGACAATTTCACAAACGACTTGATACGATAAAATTTGAGCGTCGATAGATCAGCTAATACGCGGGGTTAAAATATCTCACCGTCAAACCACCCAAAATTCACACGAATGAAGAAGACGGAGATGACGCGCGGTACCCATCGTTTATTAGTGTGGATGATGCGATTCAAAAAATGATTTTTGATGATTTCAAACAAGCGTACAATTGAAGATAACAGAACGATGTTTACCAAAATATATGAGCATGAATTATGGAACCTAACTGACGTGTGAACACTACAATAATCCCCCACCAGAGCGTTTGTGGGTAATAAGAAAAACAATGAAAGAACGGCGTTGGAAGAAAAACAAACCAAACGCTCGATAGTCACATCACGTACTGTAAGCTGTCAGGTGTCTCGGCCAGTGTACGGAGCGCGGTCTACGTGTTGTACGTTGTTTAAGAGAACAAAGGGGCTGGGCGGTAGGTTGATTTAATGCTGTCGGGGTGGGAAGTGGGTGCTTTAGTCGGCATTGGGTCAGGTGGGTCAAAATCCTTTTCTGTGTAGGCCGGGTTAAATCGGTCAGTGGATATAAACTCGTTTCTTTCCGACCTGTCGATAATGGAGAATTTTGCGTCACGTTTAACCACCTTGAATTGATCGAGATATCATGGTTGTCCAGGTTGTTTGGTGGAGTTTTGGCGTATAAAATAATTTACATGTGAACAAATGTGGAGATTTTTGTTCTCGGCACCAATGATGACGTGCCGGCATGAAACGAAGGTCGGACATGTGTTGTCGTAAACGTGAAGCGTAAACCGTAGCTGGGTCTGAATGAGTTGAGGATTGAATCAGTTCTTCTGGGAAGTGCGAATTGGCACCGTTTGCTAATTCAAAGGTAGTACAGCCATTGTCCTCTTTAACGGTAGACCGGATTCCAAGGAGAATGAGTGGCAGGTGTTCGCTCCACTCCGTTGCGTCCGACTGCGCAGTTTTCGAAGTCTTTAGTTGCCGGTGAAAACGTTTGATTAAGCTGTTAACACAAGGATGGTACGCCGTCGTTTTAATGTGAGAACAACCCAGTAACTGCGTGAAGTTGCGAAAAAGGGACGATTGAACCTGGGTGCCTCGATCCATAGCGATTGTAGATGGCACATCGAAATTAGCGATCCAATATTCCAAGAAGGTTTTAGCAACTGTCTCCGCCGAAACATCTCTAATAGGCACAGCCAAAGGCCTACGAGTGGAACAATCAATTGCGTTCAATATAAATGTACAATCGTTGGAGGATGGTAGTGGCCAACGTGTCAAGGTGTACGTGGGGAAAACAGGCGTCTGGGTGGTAGAATGTGCCTGGAGTGGTAACCGTATGGTTGTGCACTTCACTCCTTCGGCACTCCATACACTGTTGTGACCAGCGACGGACGTCTTTGTTCATAGATGGCCAAACAAAGCGCTGTGCAATCAGCTTCAATTTGCCGCGTTTTCTGGGGTGAGGTAAACGGTGGAAATGATCAAAAACAGTGCGACGATGTGAAAGTAAGACAGAAGGTTTAGGTTTACCTGTGGAGGTATCACACAGAATGCTACCAGTTAGTGTTGACAGAGGAATGGTAGATAGTTTCAAGGACTTACAGGTGGAAACATCCTCCATGTCCTCACTGCATTGTTGGGCTGTGGCCACTTCAGATAAATCAGAAGAGGGTGACGACTGAACTGAATTTACGTCAAGACGTGATAAATCATTAGCAGCGATGTTAGCGTCACCACGTAGGTGTCGGATGTCCGTGGTAAATTGAGATATATAGTCACAATGCCTGATTTCACGCGGAGACTACCGACCGGGTTTGGCGAGAGAAGCAAATGTCAACGGCTTGTGGTCGGTTTGCTCGACGAAGTGTCGGCCTTCCAAAAGATGCAGAAAGTAGTGGAGCGCCAAATAGATTGCCAGCAGTTCGCCTCCGACAGTGCCGTATTTAACCTGTGCTGGTTGAAGCTTTTGGAAAAAAGGCTAAATGTTGCAGTTCACTATTCACTGATTGTTCTGGAACTACGCCGACGGCGGCATTTGACGTATATGTGTTGAGAAAGAGATGTGCATTTGGATCGCAGCTGATGAAGCATAGTTCGGTGTCGTGGCATAGGGCTTCCTTTGTAGCTGAGAGAGCTGCCTTGGCTTTGGGTGAGAGTTCCATTAGTTTGCGTTTGTAGTCAACCAGGTCTGTCAGAGGCTTCAAAATGTCAGCACAATGAGGGATGAAACGTCGATAACAGTTAGGTTTACCGAGAAATCGTCGGAGTTGGATCACAGTGGTGGAGATCAGAAAAATCGAGATGGACCCAACTTTATCTGCCAAAGGAGTTATCCCAGTTTGATCAATGCGATGTCCCAGGAAGTCCAGTATATTAACTCTGAAGAAACAATTTTCGATGTCAAACTGCGCGAAACGATCGAAAGCAGCACGAAGATGAGAAAAGTGCTCCCCGTTTAAACGGCTAGCGATCAAAACATCACCGATGTGAACGTACGCAAAAGACAGTCCACGTAATACTTTGTCCATAAATCGCTGTAATGTGAACTCAAAACGTCCGGAAAGGGTTTTACTGGCTGTTTTCAAGATGTACGCAATGTCGCCGATCGCCCGGGGGCGTCTTTGATACCATATGCAGTGGCGTTGCTCAAAAGCTATTTGAAGGTCGAATTATGTCCAACTGAAGCATATGTTTGAATTCAGCCTTGGCGACTTTGAATTTGTCCGGATGTAAACGGCGTGGACGAGCGAAAATCGAGGGATCACGAGTTATAATATGATTAACCAACTTGTGTTAAACCGTCTCGTTATGTGAGCACGGCCGAGTGAACAAAAGAAAATCCTTCGGCAGTGCTGCAAAAGACGGTGTTGGTGGAAGAGCGGGTCAGGTGCCGATTGATGCGATCGTCAACTGGACACTGTTTACTGTGCGCATGAATGCTAGCCGTGAAACGAGAGTTCCTGATCTACCTTGTTTGGTAAAATTATTTTCCTGGAATAAATAGTTTCAATGGCTTGGTAACTAATGCAGACATTGAAATCGTTGAAATCTGCGGCATGACCTCAGGTGTTTGTTTTAACTGACCATTATTTGTAAACCCATTTCTTGTGATTAATTTTTGAAAACTGGCAGGGCTGCTGTCGTTGTGGTCAATTGAGTGTGTGAATGTTATCACAAGAATACTGGGATTAGTTTCAAAGCACTTTGTCATTTTTGTCATTGGCTTTTCTATTTCACTTACAGTTGTGTATTTTTTATTTGTGGGAAATGGATTATATTGCTATTCCCGAGCCGATGTTTATAGATCGCTAACTCCGCACCTCCTCACACTTTCAGAAGTGTCTTCAGAGGTACATGGACGAGGTGGGTGTTATGTATGTTCGTGGGACGAGCCGCAGGTCAAAAACTGCCTTAAAGTACAATAAGGTAAAATGAAGTTGTTTCCTGAAAACCGCGCAGATTTATTATCGTTGTACAAAGTACAAAAGGCGTAGGAATGTATGCAGGGGTGCGCGACGTGGCTGGTTGGTTAACTGTTGTTAGTTTTAACGAACCAGTTCTCGCGACTCATGTTGCAGATCACAGTTTCATCTAGTCCGACGAGATGCGTGTCTGGTTGTGAGCTTTTTCGAGTTGGAACACGACTACCCTATCAATCGTATGCTATATGAGTCCCATCTAAAAAATCGTGGACTCACCTTCGATGAATTGAATGGGTGCAGCAGTCTGTTCCAGTGAAATACACCAACTGCTGACAGTAGGCAGTGTGTAGCGCATGCGTACGGGAAGTTAATCATAATCGTTAGCCGCGAGTTGGGGCCTGCAATGTCAAGTAGGTTTGTTGCGTAAGATTGGTCACTGTATGTTAGAGAACCTTGTTGAGGTGCTGTCGATGACTAGTTCTATAGGTGTGGTGCGCAATCTGGGGGATGAAGGCAACCGATTTACGCATATCTGCTTCGCCCAGCGAACGCAGATTGAACTGTTTGGACTATCTTGAACTATTCCACATGTTGTGAATGGGGATACAACTCACGAGACAAACAGGCACAAATTGTCATTGTATATTTCCTCACACTTTCGAAGTTGGAAGTTATATCAGTTACTAGTGACAGACGGTATTGGGCACGGCCGACTCGTGATGTACGGGTAGGTTCGTATTGAGTATTACGCCTCACTACGTAGACTTTTCGAGAGTTTTCCGGAAATGATGGGCGAGCCGGTTGTGGTGAAAATATTTGTCATGGGTGAGATGGCTGCGCAGATGAGGGCAGCCGATGTAGTGTTTGGCTGCGACATCCTGCTGTGTCACGTTCATGTACGCGATGCCGTACGTAAGCATGTAAGTGGGCGAAATTTGTCCCTCATATTTGTTGTAGGACAAACTCTTTCCGCAGTCGTTTCTCTTCCACCGACTGACTACGGCCGAAAATTAGGAGGGGTAAGTTGCACTGTTACACTGTTATCCGTAGGTTTGGGAGTGATCTGTGAATCATGGGCCGAACGGATGGAAAGTTTCTGAACTATTTGCTATGTAATTGGCTGTACAAATAGCCAAAGTGGACCATCCATGCACGAGGCGATGTTGTCCACTTCGGCAATCGAAAGATTAATAGGCTGGAGAATGCGAACGGGCAGTTGAAAAATAGAACGCATCTCAGAGACTTCCTAGCCGTCGCCATTCAGAGGATATGGAAACCAAGTAAGTGGCTGCTTTGAAAGTATGAAATACAAACGATCTATGGGTGCGACCGTCGTGAGGTTGTGGAGGTTGATTGGTACGTGAAGAACATTCTTCGCAAAATGACGATGTTCGCAAGTCACTTTGTCTCACAGCATCTGAATGGACGCGCTCCACGACTCCCTTCCGAAACAGTGTTTGTGTGCCGATTAAGCACTTCTCTAGTGATCACTTTGAACATTGCAGTTTCAAGTGCAACAAGATGGCGGCGCCTTCGTCGTGGATAGCGTACACGTCACATGTGAATGCACTCTCTAGCGTACGATATGGCTTCCATGCATTTAGATTCTGTCAGTGTTTCATAAGCATTTTAAACCTTAGGGTGAGGACTATTGTAGTGTTCATTTCTTTTCACAGAGTTGACGTCCCCATTCATGAGCAGTGGCTTGCAGAGTACAATTTGCCAATTCGGCGGTTGGTAAGCTGGCAGCTTCGGCCGCTTGCTGTAGCCAATTTCAACCGCCACTATAATTTTTGATGATGTGCTGAGAAAACTGCATGCGTGCAACAGCCGCACGGCGGTGGCTTGCTTGAACGCCATCGTTGCTTCCGCCAGTAAGATCGTGGAGCGTGGTAATATTGGCTTACCTTTATACGACTTCCCGATGGGTTCAACTACAACCGGTAAGCAACCGAGGTGGGTGAGAAAGCCTACAACAGGACTGCCATGTGGACACTGCGTCTACCCGGTACAGATGGACGGTTATTGCTGTGATACCGATCAGCTGATTATTCACTCCCAATATATCCAGATGGCGAACATAAACGAGTGTCCATTCTGTGGCAATCAGCTTCAACCTCAGTCGCCTGGTAAGTGCACATTTCAAATCCGTACTTTTGTCAGTTTCATCCAGTTTAGCCGTTGTTCGCGCTTCCCCAGCGATAACATAGAGCAAGTCTAGCACACCACTCACAACGAATGTTGACTTAGACTGGTCCGCTGATAATATGACGCTTTCACACGGGCCGAAGTAAGTGCGAATCAGCATCACCTGGAGCCACTATCCTGGTCATATAATTGCAGAAAGTAAATTCCTTCATATATCCGTTCACAAATTTCTTGTAGATATCACTCGCGATGAAGGATAAGATGATGAAGACTTCATGTGATACACGGTTCCAATCATCCGGGAGAACACTATTAACATATGGAAACCGAAGGATACATTCTGTGCTTGGAAAATGTGGAGGTAATATATACATTTATCCGCAATTATCAAATACATAATTCAACATTCTGTCCTCATGTTCCTGTCCTTAGTGACTCCACTCGTCCACCTGTATGTTTTAGCATAGGGAACGGTTCGGCGTGACTCGTAAGGTTGGACAAATAGACGGAGCAGTTATATATATATATCTAATCACTGAGTACAGTTCGGCATCACTCGTGAGGTCGGACGAAATGACGGAGCAGTTATAGGTATGTAAGCACCGAGCACATTTTGGCATATTTCGAATCAACTGGACGGAGCAACTATTAAGTTGAATACGTACGGCATAATTAGGCGTTGATCATAGTTCAAGTGAACTAGACAGAACAGCTGGTAGCGCGAACGCATACTACATACTTAGGCATTGATCATAGTTTATGTAAACTGCAGGGAGTAACGAATAATGTGGACGCATACTGCATACTTAAGCGTTGATCACGGTTTAAGTCAACTGCACGGAGCAGCTTCTAGTGTGAATGCTTACTACATTCTTAGGCGTTGATCAGGGTTTGAGTCAGCCGGACGAGGCAATTGCCAGTCTCTGCGTAAGGCATTAATCGGAATAACCGAAGCATGCAATAATGTCGAAGTATGTGATATAATTTGAATAGAATAGTCAGAGGACACAAATTGCGATATGAATTCTTTTCGCACATTCTCTTCGGTCGTAAACGTGTGACCAACTGAACAAAACGACTTAAATTAAACGATCAAAAGCATAAACTAGGCTGGTCCCTGATTGGCACTCACGGTCAAACCCACGGTAAAAAAAGGTTGATAGCCAGTTGCTTTGTACACCAAGGGCCGGCTGTTGACGGCTGATCAACGAAGCTTCAATATACCTGAGAACTTGCGAGTTGTGAGCTTCCATCAAGATCTCAAACGAAGATGCGGTGTTGACACTGTCCTGCAGTCGATAAGTGCCATGCAATGGATAAATCGGCGTTTCGTCCTTGCTGAGTGCCACTCATTGGTGGGTTAGACATTCCAACTCTCGACCAGTTTGGGATGTGTTCCTCGACCCTCGTTTCAAGCATTCTTTCTGTTCCACCAACGTATGTGTTTCCGCAACTGCAGGGAAACTGATATATGCAATGACTGGTAGAAAACATAGGGGCTTGCTTTTTGACCGGGGGTAGAGGTTACGTAGTGGTTTATGAGAGCAGGACAAACATTGCTTCATCATACACCCGTTCTAGCGCGGCGTCGATCATCTTACCAAAGGTGTTCAACAGACTATCTCTTTTGAAGAGAAGTTTGATGTGAACATCTTTTTTTAAAGACGTCCAGTTTTTTTTCGCAGAAGTAAATTTGCTCCACTTCTTAATGAAACGTTTGGGGAAATTGTTAACACGAAGCCTTTCATACAACACTGTTTGCTCCGCTCGTCGTCTGTCTTTGGGGCATATTCTTGCTGATCTGTAAAACAGTGTGCGTACTAAAAATCTTTTACATGCAGCAGGCAAAACACTCACAAAATTCATGTACTGTCTCGTCCACTTTGGCTTATGGTACACAGAACGTTTGATGTAACCGTCCGAACGGCGCCTAACCAAATTGTCTAGGAAAGGCAAGCTGTTCTCACCTTTGTAATTAATTGTGAGTGATAGGTTTGGGTGGACAGAGTTGAGCGCTTTTATCGTTGTCCTCAGTTGACTCAACCTGTGATAAACATTTAAGCATGTCACATGCATTCATGCTGGTAGTTGCTCCATCCAGTTCACTCAACCTATTATCAGCGCCTAACCATGTAGTATGCGTCCGAACTAGTAGCTGCTCCATCCAGTTCACTTAAGCTATGATCAACGCTTAATTATATGGTATGTGTTCACATTAGCAACTACTTCGTCCAGTCGACGTAGAATATTATCAATGCCCAAGTGTGTGGTATGCGTTCAAAGTAGTAGCTGCTCCATCCAGTTCACTTAAGGCATGGTCAAAGCCTAGTTATGTGGTTTCTGTTCAAACAAGTAATTTGCCCTTCCAGTTCACTTAAGCTATGATCAACGCTTAATAATGTAGTATGCGTTCACACAGGTAACTCACCTGCCCAGTTCATCTAACCTGTGATCAAAGTTGATAAAAAGGATTCGGAAAATTTCAGAATATACGTGTGTTTAGACTGTTGGACATAAGTTGTAGTGGTCTCCTTCAGTTCGGGTAAAAAATCAGATGACATACTGGCAGACGTCAGTGAAGTCTGTAGCCAGCAAAACTATGGACCATCTGTCATCGGAATCATCACCGTCCATGATACAAAGGTAAGAGAGTTGTCGCTGAAATGGTAGAAGCGGGAATCAGTGTCTTCGTCGAATAAATAATGAATATCGAATTTGGTCATTATCTGTCAGATAAATGAGTATTGACTCGCGCACACGTGGAAAGCTATATTCAAGAATAGTAAGTAAGCAATAAACAAAACAACACGCACTTTGTTACTGATAGAGTGGGACGTGTTATTCATGTTTACACTATATCGTAGGTAGAAACAACCAGGTGAAAACGTAAAACATTTTCCACTGGAAAAACTATAAAGAAATCAAGCTGAACATATCATTCGGGTGAATATTCAACCAACGACCGTGGCGGCATAGCTTTCATTGAGAATCGCTGTGATGTTTCTTGTACAATGCAATGTAAACGCAACGTGATCAAGGATTGCAAATTTAATCATATTTACAAAACCACACGGATTTAAGCGTTTCTGCCAATAAGGTTATATAATCTATCATGGAACTTCCGACGGAAGCGTATACAGGGCGTAGAATTGATGAGAAAAGTCAACATGATGTTTTTGTCCAAAGAAATGGCAACACATTCTTTCCAACAAAATTGCAAATGTGGACAATTTCTAGGTATGGCTGATTTTTCTTACTGCAACGCAACTACTGTACTCGAGAAGGCATGCATATTTTCCCCGTAATATGTGTTTCAATACTTTATGAAATTTCCAAAAATCTCTGTTCGAGCCTAAATGGCCGTTTTTAACTCGCTTTGGCCTTGAAACAACATACCGATAAACCACAAAATTGCCATTATAAATATCTTAGTCTTTCCAGCTGGCAGTGTACTTTGATGTCATTCTTTCAGCAAATCGTTTTCTTTCCATTTCAGTGTACATACTGATTTTATGGAAAAGTCAACAACAATGGTACCAACGAGTGGTGAAGCATGTATAATTGTCCTACATTAAACTAGGTTATAGACATCTCTCGCGTTTGTAGTACCATAGAAAGCTCAGTACTCGTGTTTCAACAACAATTCGATCGACGAAATTATAATCACGCTTTCCTGTTTCATCATGCCGAAATTTAAATAAAACCAAGTGTTTCCACGTCTATGATGTCGATTTTCATTTTATTTTACATTACGAAATAAAGTAGAATGCGACTCTGCATTGTTTTTTCATTAATCCCTGTGGCATTAAACAACCGCACATTTCTTGTTCACTTTTTCGGACGATTGGAACAAGAAATCACTAGGGGACAGATTTTCAAGATTTTAGATTCTGCAACGTATCACAAATTTTCAACAACGTTAATGGTTAGGAATTATCTTTTAACTAAAAGATAACGAAGATATTCACGTTCTATGGATTACACGTAGCATTTCGGCGTTACGACCCATCAGTGCAGAAAAGAGATGTTTGGTGCGATATGCTAACTTTTCGTTTGCTTTCACCCGTCGCAAATGTAAACTAGCAGGAACTACTGAATCGCTAGCACGACGTCACTTGAGCAGGATTTGCCTGTATTCATTGTACGCTGATACCTCACTCATTCCGAATTTATCAGTAAACAGTTGCAACCGACAGTTGTTTTACTAGCGCAAAAAGACCGTCCCACTATTACAGAATAGTGTTCAAAATTGCAAGGATGGCAGGATTCCCAATGAAAGGATAATAAGAAGATGAACGATAAACAACCTGGGAGCTTCGGACAGAGTGAAGTAATACCGATGGATCTAAAAGGGATCCACTGAACAAGGCCATAATAGAATGGGGAGAGAAAACAATGTTGCGGTTTGAGGAACAATCTGTTCCTACTCAGTGTGTGAATTTGTACACCAGAAAGCATGCAAGATTTCAATAAATATAACAAAATTATATGATAGAACCCGCTATCGCGACTACCGCCTGACATCAAGGGTGGTCGAACACAGCAACGTTCAAACACAAGTTTGAGATGTCACCAATGAATGGCACACATAAAGCAGATTACGGTAATATCCGTATGCAACCAATTCTTCTGAATAATCCTGAAATGTAATGAAAAGTCAGTTAATTCACATAGTTTACTAGTTCTGAATAGCCTGCTAATGGACTGACTGCTATTGGACTGATCCGGAGTGGCTAACTGAACACAACACATCAAATCTCACCGTTCTCGACAGGATGATACGTCAACTTGTAAGGGAGTTACCTTCACCTGTGTGCTTACTAAGAAGACATATATAAATTTTTGGTTGAGTGTAAATTGCAAGTTTGAATTTTCGCCAATTAGTCGAAGCTGTTTTGAGGATATACTAGGCGGCTGCCACGCGATATATACGTTCTTCGAGCAACGCCATCCCTCGTTTCGAAGTTTTTAAAAGAATGGATGAAAAGAGGTGCTGTAATTGATGAATGGGTTGAGAATAACACAACGTTACGAGCAATCAAATCAGGTTCCTACTGCCCCACATGCTGTGGCACACAGTGTCTGTGAAAAGGTGATTATGAGTATCTAATCACGACCCATTAATTGGAACGAGATAGGACTGCTCAAACTAGGACTCAATTTCAAAATTCAGCGGAAGCAACTTGAGCCAGAATATGTAAATCCCAAAATTGAACCCGATCTGGGCGAACTAGCCAAGACAGGGAATTAGAAACTATTGTCCAATTAACCACACACCAATCTGCTCATGAATATTTGATAGATAAGTAGAAGAGCTAATTGTCGAATTCTTGAGGCCACAAAACGTCATAAATCTTTCCCAATACGGTTTCCCTAGTACCGCCCTTGTATGACATTTCGGTTAGAAATCTGAAACCGTATGTCGGTATCTGCCGACGCAGGGAATGCAGTATTTATCGTACTCCTTTACATACAGAAGGCCTTCGATCGTGTGCTCCACACGCGCCTGTTAATCAACGTAGCATCCCTCGGCATACAAAACGCCTTGTGCAGCTGGATTCCGTCCTATCTTGAAGGCCGAACCCAAACTGTCGAAATCGGAGAGCACTGCTCAACCCCAAAACCAGTGACTAGTGGGATGATTCGAGTAAGCGTTCCGGTACCACTGTTCTTCCTCATGTATATAAATGACGTATGCGATGTTATTAAACATGGCAAACCTTTCCTGTTTACTGACGATATCAGAATGGCTTCTAAATTTTGCCAGCCCAGCAACCTCGCCTCAAGTCTACAAGATATACGACACGACTTAGCATCATTGAAGTCGTGGTGCGAAACATGGCTCATGACATTCCCAGCAAACAAGTCGTATATCAACAACTATGGTCGCCGAACACCTAATGGGTCTGTCTCACTAGACGGTCATCATATTGACACCGCTACATCCGTTCGAGACCTAGAAATATGGTAGTCAAGCTGCTTCAATTTCTCTGAGCAAGTACACTTTCAGATAGCAAGAACTCAAAGAACAATAGGCTGTATCAAAAAGACATTCGGTCTACCAGATGCGAGGTTGGCTGTTTACAAAACGTGTGCTCGACCTCAACTGGAGTATTGCACCTTCATTTATTGCCACCTGCGGAAATTCGATAGGCTTGTTTTAGAAAATCTCCAACGCTCATCCGACAAGAGCTTAATAGGTTATACATCCCTACTCACCTGTAATGATTGTTGTCAAAAACTTGGCATCGATCCAATTTGGTTGCAAAGACTGGAGTTGAATGTTACACTTATGTATAAACTGACACACTCGTACGCTACCACCATAGCATTCGCAGTTCATCTCAAACACGGCCCCAGATATGGTCTCAGAAATAAGGGTACCACTTTGTCAGCCCTGTTAGCAAGCAAAATGATACGAGCCAACTTCTTCATTGTAAGATATTCCTACACATGAAATAGACTTCCGAATGAAATCAGAGCCAGTAACAGCATCCAGTATTTTAAAAAGGGTCTTGACAGCTTCTTTACATCATCAAGCATAATGTCGATCTTTGAACGTTGTATATCTTCTGTTGACCTTTTTGAATGTGGTCCAGATAACATTTAGTCGTCAGCGGGATAAACATATGTCGCAGTCCCATTTAAAACAGCTTGCCTGCAACTGTTAACTGTTTACTCACCGATTGCTCACACCCCATCTAGTATATGGTTCATTACACACTCACGAAACCACATCATTTTGTTCATGTGCGTTACTTATACAGAGTTGTACTTAAACGAAAACATAAACGGACTATATATCATAATATACACTTCTCCACATATGTATATATGCCAATTCTTAATAACCTATTCACCGGGATAATTGATCAGGCTATAACTAGTGATAGCCAGCATTGACTTTTTACTTGGCCAACGCACAAGTACTCTCCACAGTAAACTGTTTGAAAGAAACCTCTCTCGTTCATCTGGAATTATATCATTAAAACCTCACTTCACATCGTGCGTTTGCTCCCCTGCCTCAAACCCTCCCCATTAACCATTAGTATTTGTTCCGTATTATGAAGTATTCATTTATTCTACTTTAAACGTTGACCTTGTAAAACAAACTGACGTCAAAAATACACAATATACACGCTGAAACCTCAAATTTTATCTTTTTGTCTAACCTGCCTCGTAACCCTCCTCGCTAACCAACTGGTAATCATTATGTGCTATGAAATATAGATCCTTGCTCAATCCTTAACTTTATAAAACAAACTGGCGTCAAAACTTCCGAAGAAATTCTGATTATCACACGACAATCAGTCTGGGAGCAGTTTATAGTTACCCAATTTTTGCAGAATACCATAACAATTATCCGCCCATGCTACATACTTTACTGGAAAAACACAAAAATGTTAATAGCGTGTACAGTTTTTGCCAAAAATATAACGTTTATAATAATCTCCATACTACATGTGATTACCTCACATTTTCTCGCCTAACACATGACATTGCGCTCCTTTTCTTATTTCCACAGGCATCCAAAATGCAAAGAAAATTTTTGCGATGAATGGGAACTCAAAACCCCATATTAGCCGAGCGGTTAGTGAGATCTTCAACTTTTCAACGCTTTCCAACGGTCACCGCGGTCCCGCGCTGAAGTCTGCTAAGTTCTTTGCCTGATTCTGACGTTTTATGTCCTCCCTCGTCCAAACTGATTTATTTCACATTTTTTCCGATCAAAGTTCCGTCGCGTAACGGCGGAATCCTTCGAAGATACATTTGCACGTATTCCCCGAGGTGACCTTTGAATATTGGAAACGTCGTCTCTACTTAACCTTGAAAAAGATAAATTAGTGTTACATGTCATTTTTTGGACTAGACCTGTGGAACAGACGAACTATCTTCTTTTCTTATGTGTAAATCGAACGCTGTAAACTCTGACTAGTTTCCCTCTGATCACGCATCCAGTTGTCACCATGTTTCATGTTTGTCTTGCTTTAAATCTATTTGTCGCTTTGTACCGCATGTAATTATCTGTCGTGACCTGAGAGTGTTTCTCACAAATGCGTTTAGAAGCATATATTATTATTGTTACTATTATTATTAGATGTTGCAGATAAAGCACGATTCCAAATCGCCAGCGTTTTACAACGACAACAGCCAACTGTCTCAAACTTAACCAATGCAGAAAAGAGTGTTCTTGCTTTCATCAAGAAGGATCGATCGAGTCACGTAACTAAGATCGACAAAGGTTACATCAGAGTGATTCTTAACCAAGAAGATTACTGGAAGAAAGTGGTGGAACACTTAGTTACCGGACCACAAGAAGAAATATATGAGCAGAAAGCCAACGCACTTCGTGGTAATGTCAAGGTGCAGACCAGCTAACACCTTGGAGACATTAAAGAAAACCTTGGGCAATCTACCTGGTTTATGCTCAATCCAGAGAGTAAACGTCCTTCGCGTTTCTATGATCTTCCCAAAGCACATAAAACAGTACTACCCACTAGACCTACTGTTGACTACACTACCAGTCCAACTTACAAGTTGGCCAAGTTCACCGGTCGCATAATCAAAGCGTTTCAGAACAAGCTGCTAAGCAACGTCAAAGATTCTTTCGATTTCGTTGATGAAGTCGAACACATGACATTATGTAGTGACGAAACTTTTCTTAGTTTTGACCTGACCTCTCATTACACTAGTGTACCAGCAACAATCAGCACTGATGTTTTTGAAGAATCATTAGGTAATGATGACTCTTCCCGTGCACGTACTAATGTATCACCTGAAAATGTATCTTGTCTTGGAATTTGCTTGCAGTCAACCCTGTTCGAATTCAACAGAATATTATACGAGCGAACTGCTGATGTGGCAATGGGTTTCCTTGTTGCAGTCACAGTAGCCTATCTATTTCTTGGACATCTAGAAACGCAAGTGGCGGTATGCAGATGACACGATTTTCGTCAAGAAACGGGCCGCTCTTGAACGATTTCTCAGATTCTTAACTCAAAATGCAAGGGTGCTGTATTCACATTGGAAAGTGGAACCGAGAAGCTCCCACCTATTTTTCTGAACTGTCTCGTGAAAGTTGATCAGCAACAGAGATTCCAGGTTTCTGTGTACCGCAAACCAACCCACTCTGGTCGGTGACACAACTTTACCTCATCACATTTAATCGGCATGAAGAGAACGGCCATCAAATCCCTCGTTTATAGAGCTAACAAGATCAACACGACTGAACTTTCGAGAACAGCAGAAGATATTCAAATCGAAGACATGCTTGCTTCTACTCAATATCCAAACGCGTTTGTTGAGAATACAATTAAACGCATGTCAACTAAAAAGGAGACCATAACTAACAGAACTTTTAAGTCTACAGTGCAAATACCATATCGTAGACAAACGTTCGAAAAAATTTGCTCCTCAAGTTTTGATTATGCTATACGGACAGTATTCCGGTTACATGATACCTTAGAACGACTGGTAATGCGCCCGAAGGATCCAGTTTCTATAAGTGACCAGACAGAGTGTGTCTACGAAACCAAATGCGGCGACTGCAATATCGGCTACATTAGAGAGACAAGTAGACAATTGAAAGTACGTGTTGCTAAACACAAACAGAACACGAGTTATCCTCCTAGCGATGCAACTCAATTTCGCAAACCAGAGAACGATTCGTCCATCGCACTTTATGCACTATCAAATAATCACAATGTATGTTCTGATCAAGCCCGAATAATTCACAAATGACTACCTTTTCATGCAGAGCGATGCCGTGCTGAAGCCCTCACGATATACACACAACATGCCTGCGTTAATTGCAATGATAGCAAAACCTCTGTCAGACGAATCTTACCTGAATCATTTTCTCCCCCACTTAACAGACAGAGCATTAAGCCATTCAGTTGAAATGCGAAGCTGAATGACCTAACCACGGCAAATCCTATGTGACCACCGTTCCTTCGTTAATGAATTCAATTACAACATTCCAGAGGAAGGCCACCCGAGGTGGTTGAAACGTAGAGTATTACAACCTGCTCGAAACGTTCTGCTATTCTCGATCGATTTATCAAGAACATGTTAAACACTGCGCCCAAACTGTTCAACGTCATTCGTACAAAATTTGGGGCGGATATTTTCCAACAGGTATGGTAATTTTTTGCCCGATGGAGTAAATAAAACATCTCAATAGCTTAACAAATCGTTCACTCCGTGTTTTAAAACAGCTGAATAGTTGTGTCCATACGCATTACGGTGCAGTCGTGAAATGTAAATATTACGAAGGCGTTAACAAAAACGACAATTACCCACATTTGTAAAGAGATTGTCTAGACACAGCGATCACAGTAAGGGAACAAAAATGGTTTGCACAAGGGGAGTGAATGCTGTGGAGGACAGTCACTGTTGCTGTTTCTATTCGAACTGTGTGCGGTTATTTCTGTTTTAGTAACTGGGAAAACAACATGTAATATGTCGTAAAATACTGCAGTACCAACAACAGGTCGCCATTTCTTTATACTATAAATAACAATAACCTGCTCGATAATCTAAATGCATTTCATCCTTTTTCTAATAGATGCATTATACACAAAATCATCCTGACAACTACGGACTTATTGAGATGCAAGCAGAGTACGACACTTATTCTACACTTTCCATTTCATGAACCCCGGTTCAAGTCAACGTATCTCTTTTACAGGACATTTTGCATGGCCGAATGGATTGCATTTTAGTGACTGATAGGTTGTTACCAGGAATAATAACAAATAGTTTGGTCTGCATCACGTTTACGGAACTGTAATAGAGAGAGGTGAGTGAGATTTTATGAGCTGTCTGTTGTACAGAGTAGCAATTTTTTGTGGAAATCTCCTCCATAGACCATGAAATTCGTTGGATATGGTACTCAACCACGTTTCATCAGAAAATCCGTGTAATGATTCACCTTACCACATTGCTAATCATGAATTCAGCAACTTGTTCAACCCGAAACGGGCACCGTGCGTTTACTTATATTAGGCATTGGTGTGACACCTCAAAGCAAGCCGAACAGATGGTTTGTATGGTCATCCGTGCAAGACTATCTCGCCTGACAGGCACTGAAGTTTTCCTCAAAGGGGGAACAGTGTGGTACAGGGGTCATGAATCGAGTAGATGTACAAAAGATATTGCTGCAACGTTGGTGAGCTGTTCACCACCTTCTTTTGCGGTAGTTTACGCATAAACATGATTATCACTAATGTTTAGTTTTTGGTTCATACACCTTTGTACACACTCAGCCTCCCCTGAGCTGAAAACGATCCGAGCACCGCAAGAAACTGGTGATCTTACAGTTAGTTAGTTCATTGTGCCACCGATAAAATCAAGAAGTGCAGAACTATAACCTAAAGCTCCTATGCTTACCGCGGTTTTCAAATTTCCTGGAAATGAAAAATATAAAGTGATATAGACAGCTTTTATGTTCTGTTTGTAGGAATCCGTACATATAGGCAATATCTTACTACAAAAAGGACTGTCGTGATACACGTTTTACCAGAGGAAGTTGGTGACTACCCCCAACAAAATGCTGTCCCATAGCCACCATGTTCGATTCGAATCAACAGAGGAGAAACTGTGTGCATTCAGAGAATGAGGATTGACCTGATTTTACATATTGGGTACAACAAAACGAGATACTGAAAGATACATACACACCTGATATCACGCACCAATTGCTACCTACAATCTGTAGTTAGGAAAACATCACATTAAATTAAATCTCAACAAATGCATCTTTTGAAATTCAACCCTGACCCAGGTTGAAAAAGCTGGTTTCAGGACCAGACTCTTTCCAGATGTAGCTCCAGAAGTATGCAAAGGGTCCGCAAACTACGGAATATCATTCCCAAGTTTGATGCTAACGTCATCATTCTGAGGATATAGCAAAACACTGAACGTAAGTCTGCTAGGCGTACTCCCACTGGCCGGATAGAACCGTAACCTGGCAGATCAACAAACGTACACAGCCCTAACCTCAGAAAGCAAACACGCAACCCCAAGAGCGAGATCCGTTTCGCTGAAGCAATTGAAACTCACAGGATGGCCACAATTTTCAAAAAGGTTGCGATAGAAAGGTCCTTGAAATAAACGACAATTAGCTCACTATAACCATCAAACGGAACCCCATTCCGACATAAGACTGATGCAGTATAGCAAAGATAACAGCAATAGCTACCCACAATAGGTAGTTATCATTGCGCACGGAACATGAGAGTAGTACCACGATGTTTACTTCGTAACTGGAAACCATTAAACATGAGTACAGTGCGGCATGCGTCTTGCACACTCGATGAATTGAAGGGAATTTGATATGAACTAGGCTAACGATCGAAACAGTCAGCTGCTTCACGCATTATCATTCATTGTTCGAACAACATCGAACAAACTGCCCATGCCACAAAGATAAAATGATCAGAATCTACCGAGTGTATAGTAGCAGTGTGGTGCTGTTGACAAAATCCGCTATTCCACTGCTCAACCACGCTTTAGAACCACCTCAGCCAAATTTCCATTCTGTAAGACATTCAAGACCCATTGTTCAAACGGTATCCCAGTTAAAGTTTAACATTGATTTGGCTAACTCATTAGCCCATTTGTTCTCAGTTGAACTCACGGAGGATTCCCTTGTTAAACTCTTACACAAGCGTGGCGTACTTGATCTGATGATAAAGCAATAAAAAAAAGCACGATAGCTCCAACTGACCTATCATGATTAAGCCGAAAGTTTTCCCGTTAGTGAACTTATTACTATTAGCGTAACTGGGATTACACGTGGACAAGATGTATGGGGTCCGAACATGTGTTTATTTCGAGGCCACCAGTAATGCAATTTTAGACCTATGCAGAGAATGGATTACAAGATTTCAGCGGTGCATACACGTTAGGTTGATCAGCAGCGACAGCCTTCACTCTCCACATTGGATTGTAAAGATTGTTTTGTCACAGTTACATCGAATTATGGCTAATGACTGTCAATAGGACGAACATCGTGAGTGACAACCCATACCCCGCGCCCAATACATTTCCAACCATCAATGTGCTACAGTGGATAAAAAAGTTATTGCAAGTCAAGTTTAAAGGAAAATACATTCAACGAAATGTATATCTACAGAAACAGCACGGGCAGAGTAGAGCGAATGGACATAGGGGATCTCGGTTCTTAACTATGGAATGTTTCGTTATGAGATTTTTTAGCTGGTCCTGGAAGGGTAAATGTTTGATAGTCAAAATAATGTTCGCCTCCACGATCTACATTATGTCGGTATACAATATAACATTTGTAAATGTACAGAAAAGAGATGTCTGACGTATTCTTAATTGTAACCCTGATTAAGTAGACAGTTCAATGTTCGCACTGAACGGTCAGAAACTGGCGAAGACAACATTTGCAGGACGAAACCGGGTATATTGCTAGCTGACGAGGAGGACAGTCTTCTATCACGAAATCAAGTGAAGGCAATTCACAACAGGGCACTGTTAATCGTGAACAGAGCAAAATACGTGTCACTCAGCTCCGCCACAGAGTACCAACATACAAAACTTAGTAGCATATACTGGCAGTGACATGGACCATTACCGTTGGCTGGCACATAATTAGAAAACGTAGCCTGCTAGCTATATAAAGGTAACATTGTCGTCTCCTAACGATCGCTGATCGCCTTTCACTAAATGGTATTTGATCATAAAATGGAAGCACTCGGTAACTTTTTCGTAGCCTGCAATAGCACTTAAACTTTCGGATTTTAACGAGTTCCCATAACTTTCAACTTTCTAAGAAACGAAGACCAAAGGTTTGATCCCTGTTCAGATGCGCACAAAATGGACAAATAGGCTGCTCTAAGTTTCAAGCATGCGATGGTAGCACAGCACACGAATGTCAAGTGAGCGACCACAGTCACGTCAACACCTACATGGAGTGGGCCAACTGAGTTGCAACGTTTCGATTGACACTAACCGTAATCACGCGATCACATGGTCAATCGAACGTAACAAATTCAACAGTTAATCTCAGCTGAAGTCAAACGTGCAGGCACCGCTCCATTGTGTTTAAACTCAAAGTCAAAAGCAACCTCGATCACAACTACCTGATCTTGAATCCACAGGCATACGGTGCGGTTAGCCTACTAACAGCAGCAGAAAGGAACGCACTTCACAGTGTACCCCACGAACAATTCTGCACAAAACCTTATCCCCATTCTCTTTATTTTGATAACATTTGATCTACCATGTTCACATATGTCAAAGTGAAGTTGACTATAGCTCATCCAGCCACTGATTGCCAGTGGATCATCGCAGTTCAGCGTCACAGGTCATTTGTCGGCGTGACTTTATATTATATTTCATAAGGTTCAGAGTAGACACTCCTTTATTCTGACGTGAATGAATAGATAATAGGCGTTTAACATTTGCTTAAGTCAGAAGTACCCCGTTAGAAACCAATCAACGAATGCAGCGCACGAAGGATCACCATCCTTTTTCTATGAGACCACTGGATGGTCAGTGCCCCCTATACGTGAACAGAAGTGACAAGAACAGGGCGGACCATGGGACAAAAAGTAACCAACCAGAGACGGATATTGAATCGTCCGCTAAAGATTCAAGGTTCACAAAGAGTCACGCGTAATTGGTTGATCCAAAAATGGCCTTTCTCAATATCCAACGGCAGAGAAGATAATCTACCTTAGAAACGGTAAACGGGAAGACACCCGTGAAAACTGGAGTCAATACGGTACTAATTGAATCAATGTACATGAAAATTGAATATCTTATCTGGAATGTGGAAAATCCTCACAAATTGAACGAAGAATACACCGGTACAACAACTCTGACAACTAGGCACCGCTCAGTAATGGGCAACGACAAAACAGAAATTGAGTTCACCCAAACAAATGATAATTGGTCGGGTTGAAGCAAAGTGACTGTTCACGCATTGAGACATGGTAAGAATTATAAGCCACTCAAGAAAGAATGTGGAAGAAGAATGTCTTATTTTGACATTTATAAATGTACAGGGGTCAGGCTGAATATGCGTAAAAGAAACAGTTGAATTAGTTGGTGTTGGAACAAAAATGGCTGGTACTGTTTATTCTTAGAGAAATAGTGAATAATATCGCCACCCTTCAAAACTTATTAAACAAGGCACAGTAATCACAATATAATGCAACAAACCTTAACAAATCAACACTGGGCCTGGAAAATTTGCTGGTTTTCCAAACTCGAAGTTGCAGTAGGAACAACGGCGATCGAGCGAGTCAATAAAGAGGTTCGTACTTTCTGTCTCACCCGTGGCTACCTGGTGTTGCTCTATAGACGCCTCTGGAAAACAAAGTGATCTGATGGCCCGTCTGACGTTGGTAACGTCTAAAGTCCTTACTGACCACTGACGTGCTTGTCCATCCTTACCAAGAAATACCTCAGTGGTTACGTCATAAGACCCAACACCCCTTGAAGCCCATTCGTGGTTGGGAATAACATCGCCTACCTGGAGGTCACGCGAAGTCTTAAAACATTTAGGTGTAATCTGTAAGTAACGCAACGCTACTGTGAAATCTGCTCATAGTAGGACATTACTTATTAGAATTCTCAAAACATATATCAGGAAATATATCAACTTGGATGACAGAACGGCTGCCGTGAACCTCGTTACAGGTATCGTAACTGCTACCTTAGGATTCTCCCTGAATTTACCCATCAGAAAGCTGAACTGATTTTCACTAGTCGGGCAACCACCCTAAGATAGTCCACGGCTTCGTAACCCACTTCAGACGCATTACAAAACATACTTGTTTCGATGAGGTTTGCTGAAAAAAGTCCGTGAACCATGCATCTGGGCAATACCACGCTGTCTATGGACCTGACATCGTTCCAGCGTACCCGATCAAGCTCCTTTATTTCAGAATCTCAACCAATGCCTTGGTGATAAAGATCTTGAAGCAACCTGGAAGCCGGCGACAACATTGATACCACCATTCCCAAGGGAACGTATAACGAAACCACACAACTTAACAATCCTCTTTTTGTGTTACCGGTATGAGGGAAGTTGATTAGAAACAGGAAGCAATCGTCTGCCACAAACCACAACAAGCCCAGAGCCCGCTGGTGTTCACTGCCATGGAGCTCAAGATCCCCGAGGTCAACGAGTTTTTCTTCATTGGGTGAACGTTCAACAACCTCACTACAGTTGGTAACCCCCCTGGTGTGCCCTAACCCACACAGCCGCAGCATTGCTGTAAGTTCATCTACCACGGCCCCGGGCTCGGATATTGAGTCAAATGACAAAAGACAGTCATCTGCGTGAAACTTCCTTTTTACAACGATGACAGTCTTAGGTTGAAACTGTGGCCGATTATAGACAGCTAATTTTTGTAGTGTGAAACAAGTACACAACGACAACAGAGTCGCTCTAACGGGATGGACAATTGGCTCGTAGGTATCCGGCGGTTCTTCAAACGAATTAGAATTTCACCAAATAAAACCTAATGCACCCCGATCACGACATGGCAATCTCATTTGCAGAAACATTTCTTCACTGTCAGCGAAGACTGCCATCTGGTATTTGAAGAAACGCATGTATATTCCTAATAAACAGTTTTTCAAATACAGACCTTGCAGCAAGATTTTGTTGAGAGACGTACTTCGTTGTTCATAGGGACCATCAAAGACTACGCTTACCTTACCGGGTTTATTCGGATCAAGCATAGGATAGTGTGGCAAGTACCATTTCTTTGTCGTAGTTGTAGCACGCATTTTTAATTATCCCTCCCTGATATGCTCCATTATTGAAACGGAATAGCCAGCGTTCAGCCTTCGGTCTCGAATCAACCTTCTCTTCAGGGCAGCCAGGCGTTTCCCAGCTATCTCTTCGTTGTTATGCAATACCCAACCATGCCGTCTTCACGGTATGCATGTGTAATAGTGACGGCTCCTAAATACAAAATTTTAGTTATAGTTAATTCTGGTTCAACCCTACTGGAAGCTCTTTGTCCTCCGGGGGGATTCCGCCAGTGAAATATTACTCAAACGTTCTTCGGGCCAAATCATCCGACGAGACCTGACGTGATTCGACTAGGTTCTCACAATGTTTACTCCGGGGCATGGTACGACGCGGACCCCGTAGACTCCAGACAAAAATGGTCTTACTCGCTCAAAGCTCGATGCAACTTCCCAATCTCTGTTCCAGCACCCAGTGTGCCTCTGGGACCTCGCATCCTATCTAAATCCCTACGCCGTTTTCAGTTAACCTATCAAACGAAAGGTCCCTTACGTGAGCGAATTAATCCACCTCAGATTGTTGGACGATATCAACCTGCGTCTGTGGCAGCTGTTCCACTGTACTAACTGAACCGGATGTAACAGAATGCATCCGACCTGAGGATTGCAACTCAACTGACAATTCAGTGTATGGTGTTACACAAGTTCCGTGTATAGTACGGAGCATCATCAGACAGGGTCGTCCCTGCAAACCGATTTCTCTTGCGATAGATTCATTGAGCAAAGTAGTGTCAGACCCATTATTGAAAAAGGCATACGTTGTCACCGATGCCTCTGGGCCCACCAACCTTATCGGAACAAATCCTAGGCACACTCCGTTTTGACTGGATGTGGCAACGCACAATGACGGCTTAGTCTCCTCCTCACTTTGTTCAGGTTTGTCTTAACGAATCAACGTATGATGGCACCTTCCACAATCCGGTATCCCACACCGTGTCTGCACTCTACATGACCTCGCCACATGGTTCGCTCTCAAGCAAACAAAACAGCGTCTAATGTTCTTCAACACCATCTTGCGTTGCTCCTAACTTTTGTTGCTGAAACAACTACAGTCAGAAACATCATGGTTGCCTTTACAAACCGGACACTGCAAAATCACTCGTTCATAAGATACACCTAGTCCAACGTTGCACCTCGAGTACTTCACTCCAGGGGATCCAGAGAACGTTGGGTAACTCAAACTACTTTCAACGCGAGCGGCCAACTGGCCATACTGACTGGCGCTGACTGCCACTCGTTTATCCACAAAATGTGATAAGTCGTCGAAGTTAGGTTCCTTATCGCACTCAGTGATGCTCTCAGCAACCTCCACCCACCTTTCTTGTAAGTGGTGAGGTAATCCTTTGACTGCTTAAATGAGGTTGGTTGAGTAGTTTAGTTGTGCCCCGTAATTTAGCTGCGTCATCATCGTCCGACA
>LUCH01005311.1:33279-46465 GCA_013368495.1 Paragonimus heterotremus | reverse complement strand
AGGCATTCATTGAAAACATGGTTTAGCACCGTTCTTGAGAATTTCAGCAAATATCACAAAACAAACTAAGGTCACTGGCATAAATGGCCTTTTGGAAAATGAGTCAAGTAATGTTTTAAAGCGTTCGCTGGAAGCGCTACTGACAACCTCGGTAAGGAGGCTGTTACAGAAGTCAGCAATCCTGTAGGAAGAAAACTCCCGCATAAGAAAGTCCGAACACGAAACTTGAAAAGTTTCCTGTTATGTCATCGCCGACGGTCATTATTCGCTACAGTGAACAACTTATCAGCGAAGCCTACCCTTAAAAGGAAGTGTGTAAAAATTAAATCACCACGGAACGGTTTCAACTCAAGCGGGCATAGATCAGGAATTTCAAGTCGACACCCGCACGCGACGTTTCTCGGGCCTGTGACAAGTTTGGTAGCCACGAGCTGGACACGCACAACAGCCAATATGTCTTTCTTCACGCAGGTATACACGACCTGATTTGTACACTGAAGGAGCTGTCCCACATAAACATCGTAAAGCATTCGAAACGCTCCATTTCCTATGCGGAGGAAAGTGTGCTCAGTCATTCTAAAGGCGGCAAATCCTTCTTTCGTCGCCATCTCGCGGTGATGCGCAAAAGATAAATTGGACTACCACCAAAGTCCAGATCTTTCTTCAGATTGATTTCCATTATATCTGCTGTGCCGAGTGCACTATAAATCACGAAGGCGGTGCCAGAATCTCCACCGAATGACATGTGTGCACTTATTGTCACTCAGTGAGAGAGGCCAATCGTCCGACCAACACACTGTCGCGTTAAGATCAATTTGCCGCACACTGGGATCAGTGACATTCCAGACTTTCAGGTCATCGGCATATAGGGGGACGTTGTTGGAAAATTTTTCTGTATGGTCATTTATGTACATCAGAAACGACAGAGGACCTAACACTGACCCTTGAGGAACTCCCACGGAAATGAAAGAGGGGGATGAAACATATGATGCGGTTTTAACTCTGAACATTCTATTGTCCAGGTAAGTGACAACCCGGCGAAGAACCTCTCCTTGAATACCATAGGCTCCCAGTTTGCATTTCAAGGGGTCGTGTGGGACACGGTCGAAAGTCTTGACAAGGTCGAGATGGCATCTGAGATGGGGCCAGTTTTCCTGGCATCCGTCGGACTGTCCATGAAAACAAACATATTATCTATGCATCACCGATTAGGAAGGAAGCCATGATGGCTAGAGGAAAAAAGACGGTTTGATAAGGGGTGGTTTAGGATGGCGCGCTTTAATATGCGTTGCATTATCTTGCACGGAATGCTAGTAAGGCTGATTGGCCGGTAGCTAGCCGGAGAGTGCCGGTCGCCCATTTTAAATATGGGCGTGACCGTCGGTTTTTCGCATGCACTAGGAAGATTGTCTGTCTGTAATGTCTGTTTAAATAACTTATAAGAAGATTCTGCCAGACTAGCGGCTGCTTCTTTGAGAATTCTGGCATGGATCTTGCCAGGAACCATTGCACTGTATGAACTCACCTTAATTAAAGACTCTTCAACTTCTGGCACAGAAAAATCAGCGGCAACAATTGGCTATCGGAAATTTTGCAGCGGAAGGATAAGGTGCCAAACCGGCGGTGCGACGTTGTAGACTGCCGAGTGATACTCCCTGAATAACTCAGCCAAAACTATGGAGTCAGATGAGGTCTATCCATCAGGCAGTCACAGAGGAAAATCCGGTGGTTTATTATTTCTTAATCGTCGCATGTGTTCAAATAAACAGTTTTTGTTCTAGCGAGTTTACTGTGCTCACGGATTTGCCGTCTACACCTATTTCCAACGATGTGGAACGTGCTTAGGTCTTTCAAATTTCCCGAAGCTTGTGCTTCGCGAATAAGTAGGAACGGTCACCGAGGGGACGACCTATTCTACGCTGAAGAGGTGGCCGATAACGGAAAGTGCACAGTTTGCGTGTCGTCCTCTTTCGGAATTGTGCTTTGGAGTAGTTCTGGTCCATTGAGCCACAGTCAAAAAGAAGCGAACCTGGGTGACCTTCCATGCCGCTAAAATCAGCCTGATTGTAATTTCTAACTGTAGACGTTTTACTGGTCGTTGTAACCAGTAACAGATTAGATGAAAGATGGGCAGAGAGTCGTCATTGTGTCCAAGTGGTGGGTTGATGATCCCCCTGCCTACCAAATGTATCTCATTAGTGATGACTAGGTCGAGCAGAGAGGGAATTTAACCAGAACGATGGCGCGTTGGGGCGTTGACATGCTGTGTCCACGCCCTCCGCCTGATCAACGTCGATAAGGAGGTCAAACATCTGCTTCCACAACCCTGATGGGAAGATGATGCTCAGTTTTCTTTTAGTGCATTAAAGTCGCCTATTAAAGGTAGATGAGTAAAGTTTTGTGGCCATGGGAAGTTTCCAAGTTTGCAAGGAGAGCGTCGTCATCAGAGGCGTCGGATGAGAGAACGACAGATAATTCTCACCAGAAGTGATTCTCGCCCACGCAGTGCCAGTCGGAGCCACAGAGCGTCACATTTATCAGAGGAATTAAATCTACCGATAAGTGTTGGCGTTGAAAGATAATGTTGGAGGAAAATTGCCGAACCCCATTTCTCCTCGGGCGGTGACAGCTTGGTAAACTGAATACCCAAGGACACTCAGTTTACTGTCACTGATGTCACCTGCAATCCAGGTCTCTGTGAAAGCAAAAAATGTGGGGCTGTGTCAAGAGTTGACTGTCTGACTTCTGGTAACTTATTAAACGAACTCAGACGGTTCGCCTTCATACATTTAACAGCTACCTCCTTATCTGACTTCTCGAGAAAAGAGAGAAGAGAGTGCGAGGTAGAGTTTGGGAACAAAGATCTAGAATTGAAGAGGGTGGTGTTGTTGTACTCGGTCAGTACTGACGAGTGGTTCTGATGGCCCTCCTTTGAGGATGTGGGCGCAGCGACACCGCTTCTGCATATATTAACGCCGCTACAGGACGCTTAACCGGCATTATCGGGGTCGCAACTTGCGACCTCTGTAACCTTAATAAATTCCGCTTTTTCAGAAAGCGTTTGAGAGTTTTCACCCATGGAACATTTGACTTCTCCGTCTGTTGGATATAGGCTTTGGAGGGAAGTGGTGTGGGCGGTTTCATGGAGCCACTGATAGAAATGCCTTGTGGGGCGGGCCAAGAATGTGTTTTTTGATTTACAGGCTTCTATTATTGTGAATTCTTGGGAGAACGATTTTTCTGGGGGGCCTCTTGGTGGTTTCTGGCCTGGGTAGTTCGGAAAACGGCACTTGATGGGTGTCTTCAACATTTTTGTCCTTGCTTGGGGTGCCGACCGTTGGGATGACGCCCACAGAAGCAGCGTTCTCGCTTTCCACCACTGGCACATAGGAACAAGTGGATACTACTGAAGTATAAACCACGATCTTACCCTCCATTTGTATCTTCCGGTCTCAAATAACTGCTGCCTTAGTTTCATTCCACTGTTCACGCCTTGCCCTCTCTTGCCGAGATCAATCGAAAGAAACGTCCTTCGGGTGGACGCTGGCGGATTTCAAAGCCGCTAATTTTTCTACCACTGTTTTGGGACTGAGCATGGCTGGCAAGGTAACCAAAAAGTCCACTGTCTTTTTAGTTGTTTTGGCGTGTAGCCTGCTCGCGAGTACGAAATTTGTTACGTCCGGGGAGATGGAAAAAGTTAGGGCTGACTTAGTCAGTTCAGTTGGAGAAGACGTTTGGTGGAAGTGGCCCGATAAATCAACTCTTCTTTCTATGGGAGCTTTTTCTCTCGAATTTGCTGCTGCCTCCTCTATATGTGCAGCTGACAGTACAACCGCCTTCTTTGTGACCGCAACACCAGGGATAGCAAGTGTTATGCATTCATTCAAAGAGCGATGTTCCAACTTTATTTCGGACAGAGTCTTCTGGTACTCCGCCATCCTACTCCCCATGGAAGAAATAGAGAGACATGCAGTGCCAGGAAGAATAGCTTTGTATTTGCGGCCACAGGTTTTCTGCGCCGCTGCGGTTTCCATGGCGCGTGCATGACTGGTCAGCCGCCAAGCGGCGCCTTGACTTTCGTCGAGCCTGCAGCTCATGCGACTAAAGTTTAAAGCAGTCGAATCAAGTCGTTTGTACTGGTGTTTGTTGAGGCCAGTGCATTTGCAGTTATACCACTTCTTGAATTGGTAACACTGCATACTGTTTTGTGCAGACATTTTGCGTCTATAACGGCCTCATATGCTTGCTGCCTCAGTCAGTTGAGTCCCAGCACTACTAGATCCAACTCGAACCATTGTCGATAGAAACAAGCAGTAAGGAATATAAAATGGATACAGTAACATGTACAATGCCACCCTAAAATTTCAATACGTGACCAATTGCTATGTTATTCGTTAACTAATAACGGTAATCGTATGCTATTTTTGATGCGCAGGGCACCAATAAAGCAATAACTGAGTGGACAACAACAGCGAGAACATCTGGATCAAATTTTGAGTTATCCGCGCAAAGAAAGTCTGGTAGTGTGAAGGTAAAACCCAACAGCCAGTATTTATTTGTATTCTTCATCGTGGATGTACGACCACTTAATTAATTTCGAACACTTCGGTAAGATCTCATCTTTCCCTCTGTCTTTCGAACCTAAGTTAGTTCAGCACTTTTAGTCGATCTTGGTAGCCTCCATCTGCAGTTATCAACAATCGCTTGGATTCTCCAGTGATCCTGGCTACAACCGTGTTTTCTTGCTTATTTGTTTGGCACGTATGATTCTGTGTATGCCCTTTATAGGAGGACTGTTATAAACCCAAGGTCATGTTATCCAGCCGTGCAACTAATTGCACGCTGTAAGTGCGTGCCATTGACTTTCTTCCTTCTGCCGGTTGCCCTCGGTTGTCCCAGCCCAGACTTGAACTAACTGCTTTTCATATTTCCAAACATTATCGGAAATATAGGGTTTGTTTCCAACTCATACTGCGTTCCTTTAGTACGGTCCATTTTGGGACCATGTTTCGACTTCTGTTCAGGAAAGGCATCTGAAATGGTCATTGGGCGAGGATCTACCTGTCCACAACAAATCCTTCATACCCTCACCGAGCGTGAGGCGATTTTTCCCATTTTTTGCGGTGGACATCGTCCTTTCTGAAACATGGTGACCAAAAGTTGACACAATTTCCCAAATAAAGTGAGCTATGACTGAGTATAACACAATGAACTCAAGTTGGTACGGTTTGGGTATCGCGGATTTTAGTCCATGTAAGGCTGGTTGTGCTTTTGACGCAGTCGTGGCATATTGAGCAGATGGAGTCAATGTACTAGTGACTTAAAAACCCATATCCCTCGGTTATTCCTCCCCTTCTACTTCGAAAATCTCTCCATGTGACTTTCGGGTACCTGGGTGTCGACTGGAGATCACCGGAGGAACTATCGTTTTTTGGGACATTCACCGGTAAGTCCCACTTTAGTGCCCATTGGCGAGTTCCCAAGATGTCTTCCTGAGGGACTTCCCAGTCCGACGCACTCCCAATCTGTTTTATATCATTCATATACAGGTAACAAGGATCGGCTTGATTACTGGCCAGGTCTTCTTTGTTTACCACTGGGAGCAGAGGGGCTGGGACTGAACCTTGTGGAACGCATCTTAAAAGGGAACCTTTGTCCGACGCTGCTCTCCTTACTGTCATTCGATTGGAACTTCTAGCTGGAAACGTCTGGAGCCGCCTACAAATTGTGGAAGATACTCCAGATTCTTGTGGATTCCAACCCGACAGTCTGTGGTTAACAGAAACGAAGGCACCCTGGGAAGCTAGATAGCACGCCTTGACCACACCCCTATTCAACTTCTTTGTGGAAGCGTCCAAAAGTATCAGCAGATTGGTAGTACCAATCCTCATCTTTTACAGGCATGTTGAGGAGCCCCGAAAAATACCTGCACACGGAGGAGACTGCAGCTCCTCCTCTGTTTAAAATCTTTGCCGACGACACTAGTCAGGTTTTCTGGTCTGTAATCCTCGACAACCGTCCGGTTAGCGTTTTCAAAAATAGGAAGAATTGTAGCCTCCACCCAGCCGCTCACGACCTCACCAGTATCAGGTGCAGTTGGACATACGAGCAGAAAGCTACTTCATATATTTGGCCAGAGGTTTCAGAATGGCCGGACGAACGTTTTGCGGTCCTGCACACGTTGTGTGGTTTAACAGGGATATCGCGCATTTTACTTTGTATGGATTTGTGTTCTCGTCCATCACGATAGCGACGTTGGAGTTAAAAAGAGGTTCGGTTACATCATTATTCGATCGATGAACACTTTGAAATTGTGCAATAACGGCGTCCGCTTCAACCTTGTCGGTCGGTGTGGTCTCTATTTTATAAGGTGTGGTGCCAAAATTCTCCCCTAAGCGGGACCTGGGCTGGACATAACCGTGAAACCCCCCGGGGTTTTGTTCCAATCTGGCGCGCCATCCTGAGTCCATACGCCAAGCGAGCTCTCCTTGCCACCTCATTCCCCTTTTTCGCGCTCTTTTTTATAACGTGAGGCTTTAGAACCTCCTTTGCAGAGTATCTAATTTTCAAGCAATATGCATTGGCGCGCTCTGCTGACTCTGGGGCGAACCCTTTGCTTCCGACCTCATCCACCGACTGGATTTTAAGGGACATTCTTTTTCATAAGACTACGGAGGCTGTTAGTGTAGTTAGGCTATAAAATATCGCCGTCCTCTATAAATGTTGGGCGGTTCCGGGCCATTCTATCCGTCTTAATTATCAGTCTTTATAATCGGTTGGACGAAAAAACTGCACTTTGTGTGCCGAACTAACTGGGAGAGAATAGTTGAGCTTGAATTTGGTTCTCATGCGACTGCTGTTCTCGAACGGTGCCGCAGGCGATACGTTTGGGTTGTCGACGATATGGTGAGTTATTATTAAGTCTAGCATTTTGACCATCTGATGAGGACGAAACCTCGCGGTTACACCTAAATGATGTTCTGTCGTGAGACCTTTGACGGAGTTAAACAACCTTTTATCAGAACCCTTATCATTAACAAAGATTGCCCGTTGACTCTGGAAACACCAAAGTTTCCTGGAACAGGCAGGCAATGGCTTGGTTGGCAAGCCTTCTGGAATAATTTTAACGTTTTTTGTCTTCTTCTGGTGTCTCTGCTAGACTTAAGTTTAGTCCAGTGACCACCGATGGAAGGTTGACATGACGACGGCCGGCGGTGTTTTGAATATCTGTCCTAATGCAGCTACAGCCCATGCCTTGCAGTCCACCGCCTCATAGAAATTCGAGTCAACAGAAGACAACCACCTCCGGCGATATTACCACGATCATTGTGATATCATTAGAACCCACGGTTCCATTATCCCAAATCCGTTTCTTCATTTAACCTTGTCGCCGTGAGCGAACAACTGTCTGTGGGGTAAATCGCTGTTTACAGCTCGTCTTTTCCATTGAGCAGGCTGTGAACTCTCGCCAGCGTGCCTGCCACTTCCGATGAACCAGCTTTATGTCTATATCGAAGGCTTCTAAGGCCTGTTTTTGGATGTGGGGTTCTGAACCGGACCGACGCTCACCCATTTCCCCCCTCGGTGATTGGCTTACCTGAGTTATCGCATCATCACATGGTTCTCTTGGAATCGTGATTGACTTTCTCACTTCGGTTTGTACCAGAACGTTCGCACTTGATTTCTGGCATAGCTGACTGCAACATACTGGTCAGATTTGTGATTCACGAATGTGCCCCTTGCATTTTATGAGCTATCGAGTCAGCTTTAGTCGGTACCAAATCTTGATGGTTGTTGTCCCGAAATTCAGCTGGAAGCGGTGTTAGACGATTCGTTCACGTGTTAGACGGAGTCCGGATATAGAGCTTCCGCACTCGGCGCCATTTCGTCTAGGCGTGTATTCCAGCGATGTGCAGAACATTAGGTATTAATTGTTTTTTTAGGACCTATGTTTAGGATTGGGTAAAACCGGTTAGGGGACATGAAAATTTGTGTTACAGTCTCTTTTTAGGCGGTCTTTTGTTTGTCTGACTGCAATGACTTGTTTTTGCAAACCCGCCGTTCTGCTACCCGGAGAGCCTTGTTTCACTGCACTTGCAACTTGCTTTTCGGGCCGCTGGGAGTTTGTGCATTTTATGATTTGTGGGTGTTCTCCACGTTTCGTTCATTTGCACACTTCGCATAGAATCTACCGTTTTTCCTGGCACTGTAGCCCTATAAGTAATTGGCTTACAGAGTACCCAAGCAGCTTCATTACCCTTTATCAGATTTTGGGAGGCCGTAGTGTGCTTCTCCGGGCCAATTGCGGTTGATTTCAATGGAGCTGAACGTACAAGCAGACTATCCTAGTGTGGGGGTATACCGCTTGCTTGCAGATGGCGGCTGGAGTGCCATTCCCCTTTTCCCAGGTGTCATTGTTGTAAGAAGAGGATTGTTTCATCAACCTTCGCACTTCCCATTGCGTTTCTGCGAACCAGTCACCCGTAGAGATTGTGCGGACCAGATGCAGCGCAATACAGTGCATTCTTTATCTGGCTAAATTCGCCAACATCTCTGTCGAATATTTTTCTGCTCTGGGCCCTGGCGCCTTTCACGTTCTTCTTCTTTCCCTGCAGCCTCACGACCAAGCCAACCGTATAACTAAGGCCTTCCTCAGGATGTCATCGAGTGGAGGAATGCGTATAACTTATGGGAAACGATATGTCTTGAATGAAATGTTATAAAGTGCTTACATGATACAGTGTATCAATTTATATTTATTTTGCCAACGTTGTGTTCATCAAGGTCCTAAGTGCACTTCGTTTTTTGAGACAAAGGGTGCCACCATGTAACCATAGGTATATCTGACTACAGTTCCCTTTATGTTCTATGCCCAGGGGCTGCATTTGGCGTTTATCCCGCGCCCATTGTAACCGTCCTCCGTGATATTTGCTGAACACATTCATGGACGCCTACATATTCTGTTCTGTCGCGTGCCTGACCCAACAACATTTCGTGTGAACACAAGTGGTATGTAGATCGTGGTATTTTATTTGCGGGCCACTGTTTCTAACATTAATCTTTCCATCATAATATCATCAACGGCCGCGCCATCGAGGGCGCTAAGACTTCGAAAATAATTCATCTAAGTAGATGCAATCGGATTATTAATGTGATCACTTAGCATGGCAGAATGGAATGTTGGCCGCATTAGCTATTGATCAATTCTTGCAACTGGGTTACTGACGTCTTGAGTGACGGCAACGACAATGTGCTTTTGTTCGCCAATCGGACTATCTCAGCAGTCATGCGTTCCATGAGAGCTATGAGGTCAACAACAGCATCGCGCAAGGTGCTCAGGTGCGCACTCCCACTGTCAGCTAATCCTGTGGGAGTGTGATGTGCAATGTGCTGTTTGTTGCCGATAAGGGCGGTCAAAACCGATGAACACAGCGTGTGTGAGTCAACTTTAGAAACCGTTTCCACCGAAGCACTTTGCGCATGTACCTTCGTCTTGACTGTCCTTCAAACTACCCTCGCTGTATATGACGGTTTTGCGCACCGTACGTACTGCAACCTATGCGGTTTGCATGCTCCATAATCATGCGCACACCAGTGGAGCCACATTAAGGAAGTGAATGGCTAACCGGAAGTGGTTCATCTTCTCTATTATCATCCCCACTCATTTCGTGTGCATATCGTAGTTGCTTGCCATCAGCATGTGAACTGACTCGTACGACCAGTGTACGTTGTGGGTTCCAAGGTAGACCTATGTTTATTGTGCCCTCGCTTGACGGGAAGCTGCCCGTCGTGTAACATACCTCGACTTCCCTGGCACGTTCGAAGGCGAGTGAAGCAAAACACTGCAAAGTAATAGAGTAATGTCGCCCATTTTTGGTTAGTAGTAAGGCACCAAGTAATTTTAGATCGTCTGACCTCAACTGCGCTTGCCCGCAATATTCATTCCTGTTAATAATGAATTGTATTGGATTATGGTTTTCGTACGGATAGAACATAACCTCCAGTTTATCGCAACTATCTCGTTCCCACAGACGTCCCGGTCGGCCCCTCTCGTTATTAGCATGGGTTCTTGTGAGAGGTGTTGCGCTGAAGCGCGATCGTTTTTGCCTCCTCCACATTTACGCCATCGTTCCTACATAGCAACCCAACAGTATCAACCACCGGCACCATAGTGCACTTCTCCTTCTACCCACAATGCAACTGAGATACCAGGCCACATGGTTAATGTATCTTCCCTTCGACAGGGTGAATGAACGGTGCAAAATAGAAGGCGAAAATTCCATCCGGTGTATTTCGGTGCATAAAACCGTCTACCAAATCTACCGGTAGGCGGAGGTTGTGCTTCATTTCACCCACTGCAAATGTGTGGATGAAGTCGTGAACAAACAGAAGGAGCAAGAATTTACATACTGACGTGGAATGTCCCGAAAAACAAGAAGCACAGGAACATAAATAAACCTAATAGTTTGAGAGGGTTGCAATAGTTCTCGCGACGCATACTGTTCTACACTGCCCAGGGTTAAAAATAAGGAAGAAACTGTCTAAACGCACAAGCTTTCCAGTTCGCAAACTCTGACCATCCTTGGGATTTACGATCCTCAACAGCAATATAAACACTTTTATGGGAATCTCACTTTCTGATGCCCGTTATTTCAAACCCTCCAAAACGCTGGACAAAGGTTCACCTTTCCATATTTCACATGTGTTTTTGAAGTTGCCAGTGCTTGCAGCATCGTGAACACTGTAATCTGAAGCGATAACTTATGGGGGTAACCTAGTCTTCCTTCCTACAGCATTCAGAATAACAGTTTCAAACCAATTGCTCGGTCCCGTTGCCTGCATGCATCGTCGCCTCCAGTAATTGTCAATTTCTACACACTTCACACTTGCTGCTTTGATTGGCGGAGAAGGAAGACATGGGCGCAAAATTTAACTGATTGTCACACGTAAGTCTGTAAAAATAGAAACATGATGCTGTGCCATACCTTGTCCGGTGAATGCGAAATCCAATGGCCGCTGGTGTTAGATGTGTTTAGTAAAACATGAAGTAACAGTACTTGGCACGCTTTCATAGACTAATTACAAGAAATTGTTCGTGTTATTCCTATCACTTCCAGTTGCGCGCAGTCATGTACAGAGATAATACACTAATACATGAGAAATGACGTCCCAAAAGGGGCAGATGCTACCTGAATAACTCTCCGCGGCAACGAATTCTTCACCCCTCGATCACAGCGAGAGTGCGAACCAAACGCAACCGTGTGCTTTTATGGATTCGCCGACTCACGACCAAATGCGATTGTCACCGGCATTCACAACTATACGATATAATCCAGTGGGTTTATCCGGTCGACAGCAACATAAATATCGATAGGTCCTCTCTACCCAGTTTCACTGGACCTGACATTCTGAGGTTTGAAGAAACTAACGCGTCCTCCCTACGTCATCGAGCACCAACCGTGTGTAGATGGCAGCATGTGGATAATCACAGTTCATGTGCTTCCGGATCTTGACTTCAGTCGCGAACATTTTCGCTGATTGTGTTCAGAGGGCTGGACTGATGCACTCAAGAAACGACTCGTACCACTCTTTTCGGTATCCTTTCCGGCTCAGCCAGTCACACTGACTGAGGCCAGAGGACGCCTACACTTAACCATCATCATAAGTGGTCTGCGCCTGTGGTTTTACTCGCACATCATGCGGCCAGTTTTACCCTAAACGAGTAACACCAGAAGACGTGTGGATGAGGCCCGTGTGTCCAGTTTGCCACTGCTGGTCAGCCAACTGATAGGTTACCTCAAAACTGACTCTCCTATCCCTCGAGAAATAAACTGGGGAAGACTGAGACAGTAAAATCCAAATTGGGAGTAAGAATATTGAAAATATAATGTAAGAGGTAAATCAATACTCGCGGGCATGTTAGTGGACTCTACAGAGGATTGGAAGGAAGACAAAAAGACAAAAACGGACCGGAAGAAAACGGGAAAAAACGTTCATCACACAGTGCACTGACAATGCCAAAAAAGGAAGGGGCCACGGACATCGGGGTGTCTGAAAGAAGGAATGAGTTAGTTGCCGACAGATAGTGTATGTAACTGATATATCCTACCTTACTCTGACTTATTTGCTGTCTCTTCGCTCACGATGCACTGTGGGTAGTTTGATGACCTACTAGTCCGAGGCCGCCAGTGCATTTGCCGGCTACATGCATCGCAACGCCATATGATCATGTCACCACGATCTGTGGCACCGACGGTTCCCTTGCGTACCGCGCGCCTTTGTTTTCGACCACACAATAACCGCTCGGTGAACTCGTGGACGCTGGTTCGAGTCGTACTACTCCAGGCCATCCGGCACGACATCTGAGGTCAATGTCGCAACACGGAAGAACTGACTGGACAACATCCTGGAATCTCGGCCTTCGACCACCAAGATTTGGCTTACCTGAGTTTAGTTGTCCATACAACTGCTTTGGAATTTGGCCACCCCGCGTATGACAAACTTGAGGTGGCCAACTAAGGTGATTCAGGCTGCGTGTAATCGGCAGAACGTAAATATCTCTGTAATCCGTCAGTTAATAAATTTTCTTTTTCCACCAATGTTATTGTAATTTTGTGGAGTTTTGCGGTTTATTGAATTCTAGAATTCTATAGCTGCGACGCCATTTTGTTTTAATCCTCCGAAAAAGTAAGCTGAGAATGTGCGGTAGTTCAGTGGCATAGGGATTGATGAAAAAGATAACCAAATGTTTCATACCATGTCATTTCGGAAAATTGGTGGTGGAATATAATGGGAAAATATCTCGTACATGTGGAAGCACATGGTTCTACTAGAGTTTGAGTGTGATAAAGCAGGAAAACGTTATTATATTTCCGTCGAATGAACCATTGTTAAAACACGGGGACTAAGCTATTCATAAAGCAGTTACCTGTTTTTTTTAGATTCGGCTCGAAGGTCGTTCAAAGTGCACGACGGTCATTTTGGCGCGAATCCTCGTTTTTTCAATAATTTTGGAAATTTTAAATTTCGATCTTTAGTCAAGGTACCTGCAGTATATCATTGGTAAATAAACAGCGGCAATAGGAAAGTTGAAATACACCGATCAAGTCCCAAAAGTAATGGTTCGGTGACGAAAAAGGTTTCCATCATTTTGGCGTTAAGTGGCTTTTGTAAGCCTGATAAATGT
>LUCH01005311.1:0-13716 GCA_013368495.1 Paragonimus heterotremus | reverse complement strand
ATATGAATAAAATGATGCGGCTTCGTGAATGCGTAGCGAATCAAATGCTAGATGGGGTGCCAATAAACGGTGGAACCGCAGTTAACAGCTTCAGGCGGGCTGTTTCATATGGGACTCTGATAGTAAAGACGGGTACGTAATTTCATCCTGCTGACGGCTTAGCGTTATTTGGACCACATTCAAAAAGGTCATCAGAAGTTATACAAAGTTTAAAGATTGATATGTGTTTGATGATGTGAGGAAGCTTTCCAGGCTCATTTTAAAACGCTGAATGCTGTTATTGGCTCTGATTTCAATCGGAAGTCTATTCCAAATATAAGGATATTTTACGATAGAGAAGTTGGGTCGTATTTTTTTCCAAACTAACAGAGTTGGCAAAGCGGAACCCTTATTTCTGAGACTATATGAGGATCTGTGATGGGAATGAACGGCGAATGCTGTGGTGATGGCGTCCGAGTGTATCAGTTTATACGGAAATGTAAGATTCAGTTTTGGCTTTCATAACCAAAGTGGATCCGCACCAAGTGCTTGACCACGTTCACCATAGGCGAGTGAGGATAAACACTCTATTAAGCTTTTGGTAAATCGGCGTTGGAGATGTTCTAAAACAAGCCTATCGGACTTGCATAAATGGCAGTAAATGAAGGTGCAATACTCAAGTTGAGGTCGAGCACACATTTTGTGAGTAGCCAGCCTTGCATCTGGTAGACCAAATATCTTTTGATACAGCCTATTGTTCTTTTGGTTTTTGCTACCTGAAAGCGGACTTGCTCAGAGAAATTGGAGGAGTTTGAATACCGTATTTCTAGATCTCGAACGGATGTGGCGGCATCAATATTATGACCATCTAGTAAGACAGATCCATTTGGTATTTTGCAACCATAAGTGATAATGTTCGATTTGTTCGTTGAGAATGTCATAAGCCTTATTTTGCACCACGACTCCAATGATACTAAGTCATGTCGTATATTTTGTAGACACGAAGCGAGGTTGCTGGGTTGGCGGAATGTATAAACGATTTTGATATCGTCAGCAAACAGAAAAGGTTTGTCATGTTTAATAACACCGCATACGTCATTTATATACATGGAGAAGAGCAGTGGTCCCAGAACGCTTCCTCGAACCACCCCACTAGTCACTAGTTTTGGTTTTGAGCAATGCTCCTCGATTTTGACAGTTTGGGTTTGGCCTTCAAGGTATGACAAAATCCAGCTGTACAAGGGGTCGTGTATGCCAAGGAATGCTATTTTGATCAACATGCGCTTATGGGGCACACGATCAAAAAGCCTTCTGCGTGTTAAGGAGTATAATAATCACCGCATTACCTGCATAGGAAGATATCGGTGTATGGTTTAAGAATTCCAACTAACATATTATGCGAGAGCGCTTACTAAGGAAACCGTGTTGTGAAAGATTTATAAGGTTTTGTGACCTTAAGAACTCAACAGTTGGCTTTTTTATTATCCTTTCAAACATTCTTGAGCAGTTTGGTTTATTGGACGATAGTTACTGACTTCCTGCCTTGGACCACTTCTGTAGCGAGATATTATGACTGACTGTTTCCATGTGGAGGGAAAGTGCCGGATAGAAGTGATAGCGTGAACAAATTTAGTAAGAGGAGGGGTACATCCTCACCTCTTTGATTGATAACGACCGGCGGGACACCATCAGGTCCAGGGTGGATTGTGGGTTTAACGGTAGCCAACTGTGAGCGGTTACTTTTAACATCAGTCTAAATATTGCGCACAACTTCTGTTGTTTTCAACGGAAAAACGGGCGATACTGTGCTCTCCATTCATTCCAGTCAGCGCCTCGGATGACATAGGAAGTCGTTGATGGCTGGGAGGGGTATTTTCAGCGTTAACCGTGGGTTTTACTGGAGATGTTTGACAGCGCCTAGCTTCAACAGAAGTGGACATGGCTTGATTTTCTCGTATCCTACTGGAATGACTTCGTGCCGGTGTTGCCAGTTACAACTTGATGACCTAGAGAAGTCGTGGAACAGTCTAGATCAACGGTCAAGTCAATGAGGTTGTTGCTTTTGTTACTCGTGTTCTGTTCTTCATGGGAATTATCGGGTCGCAATATTTCCCGCTTGAGTGGCGTCTTGTCACCAAACACTTTTATCGACTTGAAACTTGTGGCAAGTAGAATGTGGTCTTGTTTTTTGACGAACTCATTTGCTACAAGTTCGTTTGTGAACTGTAATAACAGTGGACAACGTTTTTGCCGTACCTTCTTGCGAAGTCTTGAACGGTGACACTCCTGGTCCTCCATCCTACTTGCCTTGGGTGAGACTTTTCTCACGGTCAGCAAGGGTATTCTGTCAGACACGTCAAGCAAAACGACTTTACTGGCACAGCATATCCGTTTGTGAAGTTCAGTAGTTATCATATAAACAAACGTTACAGCAGCTATGAGATTTGTGCGATTAGAAGTAGTGGTCTCAGAATGGGTGCTAACTGAGGCATTTAGAATGCTAAGCGTCGGATTCAGTCGGTGCAAAATTTTAGTAAGTTCTCCATACTTTTTGTCTATTTTATCCATTTCAGCCTCTAGGTCGGTTATTTTTTTTACCTGGCCTGCGAATATATCGGTAATATGAGCTGAACAGAACTTAGCTTTGTTTCTTCCTTGTACGGGGCTAACATATACCGTTGAAATTACCGCTTTGGTAGCAGATTTTGGCTCTTTAGCGATAGCAGAAATCGAGTAGGTGTTAAACATGGTGCCTGGGGGATTTTTACCCATCTTTGGTGTCAACATGTCTTTTTTGTATGAGGTCGATAGCCTTGCGATCAACAGTTTTTGAATATTAGCCGACTTATTAGGCAATTCGGTAAAATATTCCTTTTTTAACGAATAATGATCAAAGCTTTTCAGGGTAATTAATAGTGAACGAAAGGAGCAAATAGTGAGCTAATTTGAGCAGGTATCTGATATAAATGGAAAATACACTTGCACGCAATAATAACTGGCCTTTTTCGAAACACGCGCCGTTTGCTCAGACAGTTGCAGTGAAAGTTTATGAGCGACTGTATTAAAAACTTTCAGGCAGTAACGGTCAGCAACCTCTAGAGGTCTTGTTACATTTGCGTTACATTTTGAACCAAGGCTCCGAGTACGTTAGTTCCATTTCTTCTTCGAGCCTTATTCCGGTCAGCAAACAACTACATATGAATGCGTGGCTATTTTCAGTCAGTCCGTTTTGTTGACCTGCGTGCTTATTTTGGTTGACATAACCTTCGACTCCGGATAACGGACGTGAGGACGACTCAAGTGTATGATCACGTCGAGTCCCTTATGGGGCTTTCGGATTTCACTACTTTTCATGGAGATAGAATTATGATAGCTGTGCAATACCGCAGGCTTATAGTAGTCAAGTAAGAGTGGGCATCGCAGGTGTGATTTTGCAACATGTTCTTTCTAAGCGTGACCGTCAGATTACTATTCGTCCGTATCGGTTACGTGAATTGCTGGAAGGGTTGAAGTGTGTACAATATATTGAGTGTTGAAACACCCGAATGCACATGGCAGCAGTCGAGCACTTAAGAGAACTGCACCTTTCTTTTTGGCAGAATTAAATAACAAACAGAATGTGAGAAGGAAGGGGGGAAATGGAAGATGAGGCCAACCAGCAGAAGAAAGTATATGACAGTAATAGGGGAACGCGGGTTACAGGTGCGTAACTGGTGAAGAGCAGCTTTAGGTAATCCAATCTTCGATTCATTTCCGGGACACAGCGAGTGACGTCAAAAGGGCGAAAACAGCCGCTAAAGCGTTCTACAGGGAACAGACTCGGACAGCAAAAATATGACGTTACGTGGTGTAAAAACATGTGGTTGTGACCTCTTTGATTTACGGTATCAGTGATGGTCCTTGTTAGATGTGTCTGGGGAGTACCGCAATCTATATGCCAGTCATCGTCATCATAATCATAGCAGCCATGAGCCTGACCAAAAGGTGCTGTGGCCGGGGCCGCCGCTCACCTCAACTGTGACGTGAAATATCCCGGAGGAAAACGCTACTGAAGTGTGTGAAAATTAATGAAAGACTGGAAAAGCGTCTCTAACCAACGGTTTGAGTGATCACGGGGACCCCATATAGGCAGGCGACACCCATCCATCCTGCTCAATAGAGCAGTCGGGGCCTGCATATTTCATGGCCACGTTGTTGCTTGATCACCATGTGGTCTCACCCAACTATTGGTGGTCCCAACATATAATGCTCGGTACGGTAAGCGCTCAGCTGGCTTACGATGTACGTGGCTCAGCCATCGCAAGCTGTGCACCATGAGTAGTTGACCAATTGATCGTACATCCTGAGCGTTCCGGACTACGCGTTGGCGAACTGCCACATTGTTCACGCGACCACTCCACTTAATAGAGCTATTTGGTGGGGACAACGGTGGTCAAACACTGCAAGTCTGTTGATATCTTCCTTATGAACATGCCACGTTTCCGAACTATAAAGCCATACAGAACGTACACAAGCATTATAAACTCTCATTTTCAGCGACAACCGAGCGTCTTTTCGACGTCAGAGATGACGCAGTTTGGTAAACGCAACTCATACCTTTAGTGTTCTCGCTGATTTCTCTTCGGCAATATTACAGGCTGACGAGATAGTACTACCCAAGAATGTGAAACCGTGCACGATCTCACGCGGATTGCTTGCAACAAAGAAAGTAGGAATGGAAATGCACCAGTCCTGAAGCAGCACTTTGCACTTTGAAGGTGCAAAGTGTATTCCATACAAACCAGCCCTGTCATTCATCTTGTTCAGCATGGTCTGCAGGGGCCAAGTAAGACAATGTCGTCTGTGAACTCCCGATCGGTCAACCTAGCGCCAGGAAGAAGCTTTACATAAGGCCCATTGGATTCGCGAGGCGCACCTTCCAGAATCTCGCCCATGACAAAATTGAACAGGAAGGGGAAAATCGGACAACCTGGACGAACACCACTAGAAGTGATGAACGCCCGAGACAGTCGTCTATAAAATCTCACCCTCTTTGCAGCGTGAGCATACGGTGATCTCAACAGATTCACGGATTTCTCTGGTACTGCCTTGCGAGGAAGACAGCTGCAGAGAAGGTTACGAGCAACTGAATTGGAAGCAGTCCTCAGGTCCAAAATACCACGACTGTCGGCTGTCTGTAAGAGTGCCGATATTCCAAGATCCGTCGCAAGGTAGAAGTGTGGTCAACGCACCCTCGACCGGATCGGAATCCTGCCTGCTCTTCGCTTATCTGACCTTCTATGGGTTTACGGGGCCTACGTGGAATGAGGCCAGTGAGTAACTTAGATGCAGGTGACACCAAACTGATGTCTCTGTGGTTGTCACAGATTTCGGGCCCCTTTCTTAAAAAGGGAGATTACTGTTGGTAAGCACCGATCGCGAGGCACCTCTACAGTCCCCCTAATTGTCTGAAGGAGTTGCGCCAGTTTGGATATCAGTCTCTCTCCATCATTCTTGAAAGGAGAAGTAGAGAGGAGATCGGATCCAGGGGCCCAAGGACCACTTCTGCTTCCAGCGGAGGACCGTCTGGAACGCAATAACTGGCCAGTCGAGTCCCGTCATCCAGATGATCTGGTTGAAGCCAACTGCACTGTTCTTCAACATTCTCAGCTCATTTTTCAATTCGGCGCGATTGATTGGTGATAGGTGAACCATGTTTTCCACATACAGTCTCACTTACATCGACTCGACGGCCAGTACAACTAGGGATCAGAAAAGAAGCCTTTTGCTATTCCTAGATAAAGGCTTTTTTAATCCCTCTTGATTGGTTAAACAAGTAGTGCTCACGGTGTCTGCGCAAGCTTTTAGTCGGCTTACGCCTTTGACACACAGCACACGTGGATACCCATACTTGAGAGAGTGCTAGCCAGAGCAGCTTGCTGACCGACTTATCGGAGAGTGCGGACATTGAAGGTGCCAGTGTTTACCGGTTGTCTTGGCCTCATGAAACAATTATCGTTCGGAGGCACATGGAAAACAGAAGACATGGGGGGTAAGATAGTAGGAGGAAGTTGGGTTGGATGAATAATGTCACAGTCGGGAGAACGATAACTTCTGATACTGCCCGGTCGTTTATGCCGCGGGAGGGTGTTGACTTGAGGGACCCCACCCCTAGTTTCTGCCTCGAAAGTTTGACCTGTGAAACAGTAGGATATAGGGTTTTCTTGGGGGACCTCACCCGGAGTCAATGACTAAAGAGTCTAAATCACTTGGCAGTGAGGGGCTTGCCCAGCCTGAGGGCGCAGTGAATAAGACATTGGTGTCTCACTCTGAGCACTACTGCACGTAGTGGATGTGCCCAAAGCTACATCAGGCTTTTGGGAAATAATAGAAGTTTTTCGGTTCTACTGGATAATGCGTCGGCGGTCACGGTCAACCGTTAGGCGATCGGATTGCTCTGTGTTTGAGGGCACTTTTTCTAACCCCTCCGTTTTGATACGGAGGACAGCAGTGCTGCGACCATGAAAATAGTTTTCCTGTTTGCTCGTGGGGTCGTACCTCACTAATTAAGCGCTGTTACGTGGTCAGTAGTGCGACATACAATCCTATGAGTGTAACTGCGTTTCCCCTGACTGTTCTTCTTTGGCCCATCTGACAAGGTTGCACCTGGAATTACCGGAGTCTCAGTCAGCACAGCCCGCCGGATGAAAACAGTACACAAGCCCGACCACCTCGTCGAGATAGTAGCATGGGTCGGACTGTGCGCCAGTACGGAGTTATTGCTCCGACGCCTGTAGACCATAGACAGCGGCCAATTTTCGAAAGGCGATGTTCACGCGATGAAGCAGAGAGTCCCTCAAACTCCTTGGTGACACTTCCTTTGATAACCAATACAGTGGCTACACTGTTTTCAGCAGAGCACACATGCTCAAAATTTGATGTTCATCAGCGACCTTACCCGGATGGTAGAAATGGGCGAGAAGTCACGACGTAGAGGCATCCCGAAAGCCCCGTTGAGACCTGTTGACGTGCTATGGGCTACAGCGGGAGCCCAATGTAGATATGGTACCGAGATTGCACTCCCGGTGGCGAGTGGTTGAGGCACCGTTGCCGATAATGTATGCCCCAGTACCATTGCACAGACTTAGACTAAAATGGTAGGTCAGTCTAGTTTGTACGGATTATAAATGAAGGTCTCTTTAAGAGTCTTCTGCAGTTCCTACGTTATCTGAAATGCGCAAAAGCTTTGTAGCAATAGCACGTATTGAAAAAAGAGTTACCTACTGCCTAAAGGTTGTTGCTGTGAATCAAGAACACCATCGGATCAGGATGGGGCCTTGTGGCACACCAGCTGCGGCGCTGAATGACCTACATGACTTGTCACTGGCTCCGACTTAACATGTGACAAGATAAGTAATGGTCGAGTCATAAACGATCCACACTGCATATTGTAGAGGTACTCTTGGGTTGCCACGTATTCTAACTATTTTGCAATTTATTTTGACTGCTGACACTATCAACATTGATTGATTGCATGTCTACATTTCCTTACTTTTTCGACCGTCCAAGGTCAGAATGAGAGCTTCCAGCCGCTTGTTACTGGTTGGTCGCGCTACACTTTCTGTCGTGTTTCGCCTACAGCACATTTTCCCAGTCTGCCGAAATTAACGTCGTTGTCCATTATTCGGCATCCCGCCTTCAGTATTGCAGAGAATAAGCAGGGTTCTAAGCGTAGAAACGTTCCAGTCCTCTACGGTTTGATAAGCCCGACTGATAATCCATTTTCTTTCGGCATTCCTTTTTCGGTTCACTCCGCTTTGTTGAGCACGGTTGATAAGCAGTTTTCTTTCAGCACTCCAGTTTCGGTCCACCGTAAAAACTCAGTGAACCCGAAATCTAGTTGGCCCGGTAAACCGTTTTTATTTCTGGGAATTTATTTGACGTCAGTTTTATTTGTTCCTTTATACACTTGACTTTTCCTATGTCCTTCATATTGGGTATATAGTTCTTTCATTTTCGCTCTGTATCGCAAGGACACAGAACAGAAGCGGACGATTGGAACAGTCACCGTTGCTGTTCCACAGTTCTTAGGAGTGGAACCCGCCTTGTGAGTTATGTACCTTGAGGCAGAGTTTTGCAAACCGGTGCATCGCTGCAGATCAAGCGAATGTTATCCAACTTTTGTTCAGTTTCCCAGAGAGGTCACACTGCAAGTATGTGGCCTCCTCCAGATCTTACCTAATGAATATAGGTACGGCGCACTTAGTGAAGCTATTATCAAACGGACCACATCCTCTGAAAGATCACGGCTACAACAGTTACTTAAAGGTCCGCCGTTAGGCAACGAGTGGAAGTGTGATTTGTTGTTTCAAATGCTGCAGTTGCTAGGCCCGTCATCTATGAACGTGGCACTCCCTAAACAGTTGTGCGTGCAGTTTCCCAGTTACAACACAGGTTATCCTTATAGTTGCTAAGTCCTGGTCTTTGCTAGAATCAACACAACTCGCAGACGAGATACAGGACCGTTTTTGTACCGGTTCCCCGTCTCCTTCATCGCGACGACAAGCCGCACGTAGAGGCTGCTGTATGCCCTTAAGTTTCAGCTTCACGGGGGTCATTTTGTCTGCCGCATGCAGGTGCTTAACGCACTGGCTGGGCAGTGTTGCAGCACCACCACGGGATTTTGCTCGTCTCAGAGCACGTTTTTCTTCCGTCGATGCCGAAGTAAACCTCCTCACAAATGCTCTCAGACGTCAGGTGATCTGTGTTGATATCAAAACGAGTCCGGCAACCGAGCAAGACGTTGCTTCCCCCTTGTACATACTTCAAACTCGGGAACTCTCCATCCCTCCAGTAGCGACGACATACGGCTTGTTCATGTGACGCATTCAGGTTCGAGTACCACGTTCCTGCTCGATACTGGGGTGGAAGTCACTCTGGTTCCCCACCATCTAATGAGGCGACCCCCACCTCCTTAACCATGCCTGATGCTACCAACGGCACGCCCAATACTACATATGGCCAACGCTCACTCACACTTTACCTCGGTCTCCCGCCAACATTTAGCTGGGTCTTTGCAATCACAGCCATACCTTTCGCTATTCTAAGAATCGACTTCTTCGGCATTTCGGACTCATCATCGATACCCGAAGACGAAAGCTGATCGATTCCCGTACAACGCTTGACATCGAAGTAATCCGAGCATAAGCAAGAGCCAGCAGGTCTCTTATCCTTCAGGCTGAACCAACTCAACTGCACGCATCCTCATTTTTGAATGTGCCATGATTCGTTCGGTCTACGAACGGGCCACTTCCTGTCACCTCTGATTGCACGCACCTTATCAGGACCAAATGTTCACCAACGTCGTGGAGGCCAAGACGCTTGGTCCCTAACAAACTTGAAGTAGTTCAAGCGAAGCTCAACCACACTTTTGAACCAAGAATAATCCGCTCTCCTAAACGTCCATGGGCCTCCCCACCTCGGCTATTACCGACACTACATCACATATCTGGAAGTTTAACTCCAAGTTTGTCAGTTTTCCAGCGCTTGAAGCGTCAAGTGGTACTGCTTTGTTTACCCTTCCTAAAGTATTCGTGAAAAGTAACTTACTTATTGTATACCTCTTGGTGTAGGTTTTCTTTAGGCCGACTCTTACGTTGTCTGTATGAAGTAACGAACCATACGGCGGGAAAAGCATCATATTGGGGGTCATGTTTACAAATGAGAGTCCAGCACAGCAGACTTCACTAATAGACCTTTAAAAGCTCCCTCTGACCAGGCTTCTTCCCACCAACTTAGTGTTAGCCTTCAAGTTTTGCGTAGTTGATCACTTACCGCCATTTACGCTCATCAATCAAGAAACCAACATTCTGTACAATGACACACGCCACCGTCAGTAGTTCCTGTATCCTCCCTGCGTCACTGATTGATTGATCCACCGCCTCATCAAGAACTGGAGCCAAGACGCTGGGCCCCTCTGCTGGAAAGCCTTTCAGAGATTTCAGTGATTGCACCAGGGTCTACGGAGCAGAGCTCCGAGGTACTCAAATTCGGTCGGTTTGTCTTACTCCTTGTCAAGCATTTGTTGACCAGAAAGGCAATGGTGACAAAAGGATGTGGCACGGCTCATGAGGACTACACAATTGCACAGGAAGTTTCAACAACACCGGCATAGCTGCCTTGAGCAAATGAAAATTCACCGACGTTTCAGAACTCTCCCCGAAGGCGCTGACAACGTAGGACGGAAGTCTGTTTCAATGGTTAATAATTCGGTAAAGAAGAAGTTGTTGCCTAAGGAAGGTAGGAGGACGGAACTGGTGAAGCCCAATGACGTGTACTTATTAACTGCTGTCAGCCACCATGATGAAGAACTGTTCTATGGTATATGCACCACAAAAATAGGTGATGATCGGCCTGATTCGGAATCGTCAAAATTTTAGTGGATAACCATCAATGCTTTCAAGTTGTGACCCGCAAGTTATACTTTAAGTCAGTGATTGGTTTGACAACCGCTCACCGGACACGCTCAAGGGCGAGTATATCTTTCCAGTAGCGGGCGAGTTGTAAATTCAGGTTGCGGCCGAGTGCAAGCCTCTTAAAATATTTGAAACGTTTTCCGGTGTAGGCTTGAAATGACGGGTTTTGACATCCCGGCAGTGGAGAACGCCATTCCGGCGGCTATCTAGCCGTGGTGAGCTGAAGACAACTTACAGGACATCTAGATGAACCCACCTGTTTCCAGATTCATTTTTGTGCTATTTACTTTACTGTGCACGTCATGAAACATAGGGGTATAGTCAGACTCCTCAGGACCGCTTGTTGACCCTTCACCAGGATTCACAGGAGTTGATGGGGCCGGAAACCACGTTTTCCGGTGTTTCAGTTTCGTATGGCAGTTGATGATTTCATTGCAGACAACCTGTGTAAGCTTAGGCAGAACGAGCTGTAACAACACTGTGATACGATAAACAGAGAACACGGCTTACAACAACGGTTTCCCACTGAACCGGTGTGGGTCACGAATTCTTATGTACTTTCATGGTGGTTTCGCCGGATGATCTAACTTTTCAAAAGCAAAAACAAGGGTAGGTTTGCAATCATTAATGAAAATGACAGTGTGGTGTCCTGAGAATCAGCCAACTTCAGATTTCCAGGGGGTAGAGACAAACGTGCAACAAGCTTACACCAAGCGGACAGACAGGCGGCAACTAACCGAAGGTCAGCCGGTTAATTGACCACTCGGTGGAAATCGGGCTCTCGAGGAAGGCGGCCTTGGAACATCAAAAGTTGCGTGTTGATAACTCATTATGACGTGTTTACCCAGCCTTCCTTCAAACGACTGTGTACTGGCCGTCAGCATTATAGTTTTGTAGTGGGCCCTCCGTGTAATAAACAAGCGCAAGAAGGCAACGCTATCTGTGCAGATGAATTGGACGCGGCTGGTCTGAATTCCACGAGCAGAGACGCAGGTTGTGCAAGGAGAGTGTTGTGGGCGCGTACCGACTTCGATGAAGCTCACTGTGGGGACCTTGCGGAGAAATATCGTCTCCATGGGTACACCGGTGTACAAGATTTAATAAGTGCAGTCTATCCGAACACCATCTTCAAGACAGTCCTTAGATGGGTTTTGCAGCCTTACTTCGGACCCTTTCTACCACACCAATATCCCTTCTTAAGAAGGGAGCACGTGTTTCAATGTCAACTTATGAATAGGAGCGGACATGGCTGGCAAACGCACTTCCAAAAATTTCCGGAGTGAATTAACCTGCTAAGCGAAGTGTGCTCAATAAGATACCATGATTTACGCCATCGGATGCGTTTGAGAAATCAAGGAAAACAGCAATAATGGGTAAGGTAGCGTCCATGACAACCGTTTGCTAGTTCGTCACCTTTAGGCGATCTGTCTGGCATGATGTTATTTCACGAAAGCCATATTGAACCGCTTACAAATGTTTCAGACTCATTGAAAAGTCCCGCATAGCATCGCCAATCAGGCGCCCCATAACATTGGAAACCACTGACAAGGATGCCACTGGATGATAACTTTGGGAAGTTACACAATCTCTTGATTGAAAAATTGAAGATATTGTGAACGTCTTCCATTTCGCCAGTGAACGCTTTTACAAGAAGTCGTTTAGCAGCGAGTAACAGTAAACTGAGGATCCTGAAAAACCAAAAATATTTGGATCATAATGCCACGGTACTACCCAATCAAATGTCAACGTGAAAAATTTGACACTGTTACCGGCCTCGACCAATGGACCGTTTCCACGGGATTAATTAAGATTTGACGCCGGACAGACTGGAGATGAACTATAAACTTATAGCTTGATATTCATACTCGCTGTACCCACCGAACCGCCTTCAATTAACGCGGAGAGTAATATCAACCACCGATTTCAGAACAATATTTTGTTCAAAGTTTCTGCGAAATTATTATGTGAGCAATAAAGTAGGCGGAACGTTCGGCTGCATACTTCAGTTGCAACTGCCAGTACCAAAAGTAAACATCGAGCTTCGCTCCTATTACAGCTTATCATTAATGCATGTTTGCCACCGCCGGGAATAGATCTGCGGACACACTTTCATGAGGCAGCCATGTTGACTACTACACCATTGACCTCACATTGGGCACGACCGAATTATCATATGTGTACACTCAACTCCCTCTGTTTGTGATTAACGACCGGGCTACCCGATCGCCTCAAGATGAGACACAGTGGCTGTCATGTCAAATCCAGTCGATGACTTCCCGATTAGGACTTCTGTTCAAGTTGGAGTCACAGTGAACATGAACTTGCTGAGCGACCTTTTGATTACTGGTTGGCAATGAGGGGTTTGGGTTCCATACACGGCCATCTTGGAGAGAAATCTAAGTCAGGGAGTTACCGAATGGAATTAACAGGACACTCACTGTGTCTGCTCTCGGGGCGGTCAAGTCGTCTGAGGGCTACTCACAGGCGAATGTGGCCGACCTCCTACAAATGATGGAGCAGTCGTGCCCGATATGAGGTCATTGGTACAGTGGTCAACATGGTTGCCTCATGAATATGTGACCGTAGTTCTTATCCCGGCGGTGGCAAAGATACGCATTATTGACTAGCTCTAATAAGAATGAAGCCCGAGTCTAGTGCTCCTTTTCAAAAGGGGTTGTCTACTACTTTACTTGGTGGCCGTCTATGAAACCTTGTTGTAACCTGCTGGTGTTGCTCATAACTGACTTTTTCAACGCGCACATATAGCGCAAGATCATCAGGAATCTGCGCGGGTGTACAATGGTATCACGTCGCTCCACCTCTTAGGGCTTTTGGCAGTTCTGCGTATGTGTGGTTTCAGCCTGTTTAGTTTCAGTGGGAAACGTGAAGTCTGCGTATTGCTTCGATCAGTACCATAAACCCGGTCCCAGTGCTCATCTGTAGTGACACAATTTTTGTAAACATGAAGCGGAATCAGCGAATTCTTCCACAGAGTGTAAATTTTCACTTGTGTGCAGCTTAGTTCTCAATTATCTGACGGTTAATAACAAAATTTGATACCCGTTACTTCTCTGGCAATCAAATCAATTTTCAAATGCACCATTTCGGCGACAACAATTCAATCTTAGTATGAAGAAAACCCACGATTTTGACGATTGTTGGTTCATGTTTTCGCCGGTTACAGACTTCAGTGATGGTCATCAGCATGTTTTCCAAGTTTTCGTTTGCACATATCCCCTATTTCGGATTTCGGAATGCTAGCCCAGGAGCTCCATGCTTGTCA